>BJCM01062559.1:0-21543 GCA_018326385.1 Flaveria bidentis | reverse complement strand
CCTCGGGTTTCCAATTTTGTTTCGGTTGAAAACGATATTAATTAGACTCGTTATATTGATGACAAAGATGTAATTAATGGTTTTTGAAACTTAAAAATGGTTCTATTTATAATAATAATATAGATATAATGGTGTATTTTATGGTGATGATAGTAATATGGACAAAGGTTTTTAAATAACAGTTATGTAATGACAAAGGCAAAAGCGAAATCACACAGGTAAATCATAAAGGTGAGGAATGACAGATTAACGAAAAGATGACGGAAATACGTCAATAGACGGACCTTTGGTGACGGATGTCACATTGGGTGTCGAATCCAGCAAATAAATAATAAAATTGTAAACCTATCGTACACACACTAAGAATAGTATGAGTGGAAGTAGAGTTCGTGTCCTCACGGATACGTGCCAATTATTTTATACCAAAAACGTTTTATCACAATTACTTTGATTGATTATGGACTAAGGAAGGTAGGGGTTTTAATTTAAAATTAAAATTAAAAGTAATTTAAAAAAAGTAGAAAATTTCAAGTGAGATGACATGACCGTGTCAAAACTGTAAAGGAAATTCCACGCGGCCGTGTTAAGGTTCTGCTACAAATATGAAAATTGACATTTTTTGTATTTTTTTAAATATGAAAAAGAGATTATTAAACACGTCAATTAAATTATGAAATAAATTCAAATATGAAGACTAAATCCAACACTAAGGTAATTCCTTGACTCGATTTGGCATACGATCATTAACGATTACGGTGCAATGAAATTTTTAGTTAATGATTTGTATCGATACTAGACATCACGCCGTTCGGATATCCCCCCTATCTAATGTCCAATCAATCGCAGTTCGTTGATTAGAGTCAACCCGCTACTGTAAGCTCACGTCATTCGGATCTTGGCGTGCAGGTTGCAAGGATAAAATTATCGATTATAATTAAACACACACGTCGTTCGGGATGCTTAACTAGATTGTGTGATTCTATAATGAGAATGAATTTATAGACAAACTCAAACCGTTAATTGTTTCTTATATTAAAAAATCAAAACTTGTTTAGGGTTGTAAATCTTGAAGAACTTTTTTAGAAAAATTAATAAAGTGACAAACTTATTAACAATCCAATATATACCGGATTAGATCCGAGTTTAAGATAAAGAATCAAACAAACAAACCATCAAAATAAAAACATCTCATAATCACTTCACATAAGTTCAAATCAAAGATTGTTCTAGTCGACATGACGACTAGATCAATCATAACTAAAATAAAATAAAACTTAAGAATAAAAAACAAACAAAAAGAATCTAAATTGCTACAGCTCTTTTTGCTTGATGAACTTGATTTTTCAATAAAATCCTTTCAAGATGCTCCAAGATCCCTTTTTTTGAGCCTTCTTCTATTTATTATTCTCCTTTAACTTCCAGGTCCATCTTTTAGGCTTTATTGTTCTTTATCTTCAAAAAAAATCTAAAGATAATCATATTCAATAAAAATTCCTAAATTTTAGGAATTTTCCAGCACTCTTTGAAATTCAAGATTTTATTTAATAAATTTTTTTAAGTCTTTCTTCTGTCTCAATTGAATGCACCTACAAAACAAACCAAAACACACCAAAGTAGATTTCATTCCACAAAAGTACTATTATATAAAATAATTAAAAAATGCATGCAATTAATGCAAAATATATAATAAAAGATACTCTAAAATTACTATAATTTATGATTAAAAATATAACTAACAAATCAAGACTATGAATAAACCAAAAAGTGAAAACAAGGCATATAGTCATATATTTAGAATATTGGCAATACCATTCTTAGCCCCACGTAAGAAGTATGATCATTAAATCATCTTATTATGCTAAATTTTAGTTGTCGTGGACAAATTAGGCTTTCAAGATTTTTATAAACAAATGTGCCCAATTTGCTAGTTATGATCGTTTAACCCTTTAGTTCCAGATTTATCACTTCATATCTATTAAGCCGTGTTAGATTAGTTATTTAAGTATGCCAACACCTTTCTTCACATGGTGAAAACCTTCCTAACCTCAAGGACTATAGAGAGCAAGTGGTCAATTTTTCACCACACGAGATCACAAATGATTTTGTCATTATTGCGGCTTCTTTATCATATAATTAACTTCTTCTTTTTTCTCTCTTTTTTTCTTTTTTTTCTTTTTCTTTTTTTTCTTTTTTTTCTTTTTTTTCTTTTTTTTCTTTTTTTCTTTTTTTATTTGGACTCGACTCTCAACCTATTTTTGCTAGGTCTCAGTCTCCATATATGATCAGATCGGTATTAGCCACACATAACTATTAATTGTTATATCCTTGTAAACCCAAGAACAAATGGCACTAGCATAACAGAGCACATCTGTTTATTTATTACTATCAACCTATTTGTACACACAACCTACGATTAGCATAATAAAGGGTAATATCATTTTTCATGTTATTCTCAAAATCTTTCCCAAGGCTACGAAAGTGTTACATTCTTCCTCTTTTTTGACTTTTTTTACACCAATGTAATGCATACCTAATATTACCATGACCATGTTAACTAAATGAAATAAAACCCTAATATTACCAAGACTATAATGCAACCCTAAATGCAATATGTAATTGAATGATAAGTAAGACGAAAAGAAATTAAAATTACCTATCCCCAAGCTTTGAATTTAGCGTCGTCCTCAAGACTTGAAGTAGAGAGTGAAATGAGTCTACTATGGTGGTAACCATTGGCAAGTTATGGTGAAAAGAACAAAGGAGAGATGTGATTGTGAAGTTGAGATTAGGAAGAAGCCAAGTAGGAATAATGGTTAGAGACAAGTTTGAGCATTTTTTTAACTCAGAAGGATTACGCGGCCGTGACAACCTTCTGTTTGACATTTTTTTGAAATCAGGAAGAAGTCAAGTAGGAATTATGGTTAGAGACAAGTTTGAGCATTTTTTTAACTCAGAAAGATTACGCGGCCGTGTCAACCTTCTGTTTGACATTTAAAAAAAATTAAAAAAATAACTAAATTTTTTTTAAAACAAGATACAAATAGAAAAATAAACATAATACGGGTTGCCTCCCGCAAAGCGCCTCTCTTTAACGTCTTTGGCTAGACATTTGGAAGTCTTATTCAGTCTGGTGCCTGTGGGATAAATGAAAAAAAAAATTCATTAGTAATTGGTAATTCTATTTTTTGTTCTTCATACCTTGTTTTCTTTTGTGTACTCATGAATATCAAGACTTCCATCAATACCTCCCCAAGCTTAAACTTTTCAATAAGCTCATTTGTTATTAATTTATCAATGTTTCTATTTAACACCAATTCTAGAACATCATGGTTAGATAACTCAAAACAATCATCAGTTAAAGGTTCAATAATATCTAACCAATTCAAAGATGAAATATCATTGGGATATCATATTGCATCATCTATGTTAAAATTGATTATCTCCCCGTAAAACTCCATTGAAAGTGTACCATTATAAACATCAATCTTAGTTCTAGTAGTTTTTAAAAATGGTCTACCCAACAAAATAGCACTTGAATTTGGAGAGTTATTATCATTCATATCTAACACATAAAAATCTACTGGGAACACTAGTTCATTCACTTGAACCAACAAATCCTCTAATACACCTTTTGGATGTACTATAGACTTATCGGCCAATTGAATGACTACCCTGGTCCTTTTTAACGGTCCTACTTTAAGTGTTTTAAAATTTGAGTATGGTAGAATATTAATAGAGAATCCAAGATCAAGCAATGCTCTAGGAATACTAACATTCCCTAATTTACAATGAACGGCGAAAATACTTGGATCCTTACACTTTGGGGGTAATCTCTTTTGTAAAACAACAAAAATATTTTCACTTACCTTTACCATTTCATTACCTTTTAGCTTCTTCTTTGACGTGCAAAGTTCCTTTAAAAATTTAGCATACCTTGGAACTTGCTTAATAGCATCAAGAAGTGGAATGTTTACCTCTACCTTCCAAAAGTCTCCATGATTTCTTGTTCTTCCCGTTCTTTTTGTGTACCTTTTAGTCTTGAAGGGAATGGAGGTGCAGGAGTGTACATTGCCTTAATTTCATTAGATTTTGGTTTGTCCTTCTTTTCCACATCATTCTTCTCAACCACAATTTCTTCTTTCTCCTCTTGTATTTCCGGACAATCATAGCTCTTCCCACTCCTCGAAGTAATAGCACATACATTATGCTTAGGATTTGTTTTGGTTTGTGCGAGTAGCTTACCTTGGGACTCTATCTTGCTTATCGAGTTAGTGAGTTGAGTTATTTGTTGCTCTAAGTTTTTGATGCAAGCCTTTGTTCCTGCTGGAACACGTGTGTGTGTGTGTGTGTTAGTTGCTAAAATTTTGACAATATTTTCCAAAGACATCCCTGAGCTTCCTGCTTGTTGTTGTTTTCGAGGCTGATAGTTTTATTGATTGCCTTGCATTTGAAATGGAGGTCTTTAATGGAATTATGGGGCTCTTTGTGGATAACCAAAATTGGATGCTTGCCCCTAATTTTGATTATTTCTTTGTTGTTCATAAGGTCTTGAATTCTGCCCGTGAATAACCTCCTATTGCTTGTGTTTCTTCAACATTTTATTGAAGTGTGGGACACATGTCAGTGGAGTGTCCAAATTGTAAGCATATTCCACACGCTTGAGGTTTTTGCTCAACTTCTTGCCTTTTGTGAGTTGCATTACAGCTTTAGTCAACTCAACAAGTTGGTTTTCAATATGAGGAGTGCTCACTTCTTTAACCGTCTGTGGTACATCATCATACCATCCATCTTCTTGTAAAGAATGTTTGGTATCTTAGGCGATAGAGGATATCAAGGATCTGATTTGAGTTGGTGTTTTATCAAGTAAAGATCCCCCACCAGAGGCATTTATCAAAAGTCTCTCTAGTGGTGCTAACCCTTCATAGAAATATTGAAGTAGTTGATGTTTCGAGATACCATGTTGTGGGCATCGAGCACATAGCTTCTTGAATATTTCTCAATAAGTATGCAAAGCTTCTCTTTTTGCTTGTTTAATCCCAATGATCTCTTTGCCTAGAATGGAGGCTTTGAATTCCGAGAAGTACTTATCTAAGAACTGCTTTGCAAGATCATTTCATGTGTTTACTGACCCTGGTGGTAGGTAATATAACCATTCTTTAGCTAAATCTTGCATAGCAAATGGGAATGCCCTAAGCTTGATTTGGTCTTTAGTAACGTTGTGCCGCTTCATTCCGGAACACACAACATGGAATTCCTTGAGGAATTTGTGAGGGTCTTCATTCTCAAGGCCTCCAAAGAGTGTTAACAAATGGATGATGCCAGATTTTAGCTTAAAGTTCGCCATAGCAGGGTAGTTTATGTAGAGGGGATGTTGGGTAATATCATGGGTTGCCCATTGTCTAAGGGTTTGTTCGGCTGGAGCTGCCATGGTCGGTTCGGGTGAGGGTGGTTCTTGATGGATAGGTGATTATGGTGGAGTGGTGGTTGTTTGTGAGGGTTGTGGTGATTCAGTGTCGGATTCGGATTCACTTGACAAGGGTATATCTTGCCAAATGTCGGTGACCGGAGGCGAAGTAATTGGTGTTGAGGAACTTTTTGACTTCTTTTGGAGCTTCGCTTGTTTCCTTAACCTCTTTTCGGTCTTCTCAATCTCCGAGTCAATCTCGAGTGGTGTACCTGTACGAAAAGATCTTGGCATAAAATGATTAGAATTGTCGTATCCCCGGCAACGACGCCAATTTGTTGGGTGTCGAATTCAGCAAATAAATAATAAAATTGTAAACCTACCATACACACACTGAGCGGAAGTAGAGTTTGTGTCCTCAGGAATACGTGTCAATTATTTTATACCAAAAACGTTTTAGCACAATTACTTTGAGTGAATATGGACTAAGGAAGATGTGGGTTTAAATTAAAAACTAAAACTAAAAGTAAATTACAAAAAGTAGAAAATTTCCAATAAGCTAACACGACCGTGTCAAAATTGTAAAGAAATTCCACGCGGCCGTGTTAAGGTTCTGCTGGAAAAACAAAAATTGATAGTTTTTTGTATTTTTTTAAATATGAAAAAGATATTATTAAAGACGTCAATTAAATTATGAAATAAATTCAAATATGAAGATAAATTCCAACACTAAGGTAATTCATTGACTCGATTTGGCTTATGATCATTAACGATTATGGTGCAACGACAATTTTTAATTAATGATTTGCATCGATACTAGACATCACGCCGTTCGGATATCCCCTATATCTAATGTTCAATCAATCGCAGTTCGTTGATAGGAGCCAACCAGCTACTCTAAGCTCACGCCGTTCAGATCTTAGCATGCGGGTTGCAACGATAGAAGTATCGATTATAATTAAACACACACGTTGTTCGGGATGCTTAACTAGATTGTGTGATTCTATAACGAGAATGAATTCATAGACAAACTCAAACCGTTAATTGTTTCTTATATCAAAAAATCAAAACTTGATTAGGGTTTTAAATCTTGAAGAACTTTTTTAGAGAAATTAATAAAGTGATCAACTTGATTAACAATCCAATATATACCGGATTAGATCCGAGTTTAAGATCAAGAGTCAAACAAACAAACCATCAAAATAAAAACATCTCATAATCGCTTCACATAAGTTCAAACCAAAATCATAGAAATTAAACCTTAGTGTTGAAATCAAAGATTGCTCTAGCCGGACATGACGACTAGATCAATCATAACTAAAATAAAATAAAACTTACGAATCAAAAACCAACAAAAAGAACCTAAATTGCTACAACTCTTCTTGCTTGATAAACTTGATTTTTCAATGAAATCCTTTCAAGATGCTCCAAGATTCCCTTTTTTCAGCCTTCTTCTATTTATTATTCTCTTTTAACTTCCAGATCCACCTTTTTAGGCTTTATTGTTTTTTATTTTCAAAAAAAATCTAAAGATAATTATATTTAATAAAAATTCCTAAATTTTAGGAATTTTCCTGCACTTTTAAAATTCAAAATTCTATTTAATAAATATTTTTTTCAAGTCTTTTTCTTCTCTCTCAGTTGAATGCACCTACAAACATGCACCTACAAACAAACCAAAACACACCAAAATAGATTCTATTCCACAAAAGTACTATTATATAAAATAATTGAAAAATGCATGCAACTAATGAAAAATACACTAAAATATACTTTAAAATTACTATAATTTATGACTAAAAATATAACTAACATTTCTGATGTGACAACAGTGATGATGCAATGATGATGGTGATGATGCAATGATGGTGGGTAGATGAAGGTGATTGTGATCTTCGTGGTGTTCAATGGTGCTGGTGGGGAGGAGGGTTGGGTAATGGTGATGATGGGTATAGATGGTGGTGATGGTGACAAAAGAAGTCATTCAAATGGTATTTTAGTCATTTTACTTACTTGTAATAGAAAAACTAACGTCTGTTAGTCTTAGTATCTTAAATCGTTACAAAATTTTAAAACACTGTAACCCAACCTATTACGTAATAGAAAAACTAACGCCTGTTAGTCTTAGTATACGTAACAAGCTTAAAAATACGTTTTCGTATGTGTAAACAATCTTACCCACATCTTTAGATATTAATAAAAAACGGTTTCTTTTTGACACTTGTCATTGTTCTAAACATCTTCACTTTATCTTTCCTCTAAAAGGGTATTAAAGTAATTTAAACACTCAAATAATTTTTCTTTATTCATAAAAATTAATTTGATCAATTGATATATTTTTTTTCTCATTTACATTTTTTTAAAATCAAACTATGTTTTTAAAAATATCTTTTCTAAAACATTAAACCTTTTGAAATAAAATATTTTAAATTAGTCCTTTTTTAAAATAGTTATAAAAAATATGGAATTTTCTAAAAGCAATTTTATTAAAACAACTAGAATAATTAGAAACTTGAGTTTTTAATAAACAAGATCTTTATAAACAATAAATTTTTATAAGAAAATCTTAAAACAAATATTTAAAAATGAAACTATTTAAATAAACGAGTTAAAAATAGTATAATTGTTTTATCTCTTGAACAAATACGTATATATATTTTTATACATATTAAAATATCGTTCTATAACTTTTCGAGTTTATTACTAACTATAATCCGTTTAATAAATGAGTTTCTAGACTATCTATTTATCTATATATCTGTCTATTTATCTATGACCTATCTATTGTGTTATTTACTTGAAATAACTATTCATATGCAATTATAATCATATTTTATCTTCAAACATGGTTTTATAATTCATAAATTTTTATTACTAATTATTTATTATTTTATTTATTCAACCCGTGTAATACACGAGATACTAACCTAGTGTTTATATATAGGTAAGTCTCTATACATATATGTAAGCTGCACAAATTCATATTTTCAAAACTATCTGTATAAACAAAAACTTAATTGTACGTCAAGAAAAAAACTTTCAAGAAAACAAATTCATCATCATTATCGTCTTCAAAAGGATCAAAACTGAAACCATTTACGCCACCATCGTCATCTTTATAAAGACCATCATCTTCATCGTCGTCATCATCTAATCTTCCGTTCATCTTCATCGTAAAGAAAAGAGAAACATATACTAACCAAATACAATAACCGTATATCATATACGATTGATATAATCTTCATTAAAAAAGTTTGCGATTTTAATTTGGATATGGTAATCCGCAATTGATTTTTTTTTTATTTTGGTTTGAAGGGAATGATTACATGGAATCTGGTCAAGTGATTTTGGTTTGAAGATTAAGCTTCGATGAAGGTGAAGACTTGATATTTAAAGAATATATATTTTAGAAATACATAATAAGATCAATGATTTAATTAGAAAATACCTAATTAAAAAACATAAAAAGGAAAGCAATTATTAAATATAAAATTACCTCTATGAATAAATTAAAGTAAAAATTAAAACTATATTAAGAGGGGATTGTTTAAACTTTGTCACGTAAGTATGCTTATAATATGTTTTATTTGTTAAATAATTTCGTCTTTTTATGATAACTTTTTTAATTTTTTCAGAAAGAAATGCACAACAGTTTTATTTATTTAATTATTTTTGTCAAAGCTTCAACATATTATTATTTTTTGGTAGCAAGTTTCATTTAAAATCGAACACTTTTTTATATCATAAACTATAGTCGGTGCAATTACTATTGTGGTATCGTGATGAACCAAATTGGTTACAAGCAGAAAAATAATTTAGTATCATCGTGACTGGTTTCAGTATTCGTTTTTATGATTTTTGACAAGCTGATGCGATAACAATGGAACTCTTGATTTATGATTTCAGTATTCGTTTCAGTATTCGTTTTTTATGATTTATGATTTCAGCATAGTGGGTGAGGAAGAACGACCAAATTCCCACGACCTAACGCCGGAAAAAAACTAGTTGGATGTGAAGTTCACCCTTTTATGAACCCTTTTGTAGTGTCTATGAAGTCCTTTTTATCAATTCTCAAAATTGGTCCTAATCAACTTAATTTTAGTATATAAGTATTTCAAACTGTGATTGTGACAATTGTTTCAACATTACTTGAAATGAACGAAAATAAACTTTGCATTCTCAATCTAGAAATTGTAAATAAATTTTGTTTGTTTTGTATAAAAAATACAATGGCAGAACCTAAACATCTAGACATAGTTCTTTAATGTAAAAAGAACTATTGAACACTACACTCTGCTGGCATCACCTTATATCTTGCTGTATCTTTACAATACGAGTAATACATATGCTTACTCCTAACCCAATTCAATCCAACCATCTGTTGCTTCGATAACATCGCATACTCTACGCCATCCACAGGATCCAAGCTCGAAAGGGTTGCATTTTTTAGACACACAAAGGCAGGGTTTGGCGAGTTGTTTTTTTGGATCGAACAACCTATGATTTCAAGATCTGCCAACGATGCCACAAATGGTGCGTACTTGTAATTCACTGGGTATTTTCCTCCATTTGTTGCCCATTCAGAACCATCCCATATGGTTGCATATAGTGACATTGGCTTTGATGGGTACACAGATGAAATCGCTTGATTGTAGATCACCTGGCGTACAGGTATGTTGTCTACTAGAAACCTGAAATAGGTTACAAAAGGCTCATTATAAGATGGTTGTATTCAAGTGGTTGTTGGTTTTTAAGTTAACCACATATGGTGTCATACGTACTGTGAAGAAATCAACTATGATCATGGGAAGAGAATATTTGTCGAAAAAGGTTTCCCAAAACATATTTTCCCACAAAATCATTTTTGTTGAAATGTCTAGGAAATCGTTGTTTCCTACACATTTCCCATGAAAACAGGCATAAAAATGACCTAGTTTCTAGTAGTGTTACCATGGTGCGCAGTGCGCCAGTGGACAGTTTAACACGTTAAAGTTTAATTATTAAAAACGTACACAATATGGTGTTTGTTCCAAAGGATGGAGTACTGATGAAATTGCTGTGTGGGATCAAACCAGAGATAAACTTTCTCTTCTCTTCCAGTTTTGACACTTCCATTTCCATACATATTTGTTTGAAGTACCCATTGCCTTCTTTTCGCATATCCAAGCAATTCAAAGTCGATTTCATCATGATTATGTGCAAATAGATCTGCATTTGACATCTGAACGTGCATGCATACCACAAAATCAACCTTAACTAACATCTAATTGTTAGGAAATCTGATTAATAGCAAGTGAAAAGTAACATGAACATGACTTACATAGAAAGCTAGTACCACTCCTGAAGTGAAACCTGCTGGCAGCTTTATTGAAGCACTAAAGAATCCATGGTAGTATCTGTTTTTTGAAACCAATCCAGAACCTAAGCACATAAAACACTATTGATAATATATAACAACCATAGATACACACATAATTGCATAGTGTGACAAATTAAGTAAACAAATACTTTCATTATAAACTATTGACCTGAGGTTTTGTCCAAAATGATATCAACATACGATCCATTGCTTTTCAAACGAACATTAGATGCTCCAAACAATGTTGACATCCCTTGGGTGAACGGTATACGAGGGAAACGGTCTGTCAATCGCTCAACGGTTGGTGGCCGATACACCGCACCTCGAGATGAAACCCGTAAGAAACTGCTAAAGGTAACAAGACACAAAAGAAGAAACTTTTCTTGCAGAAAAGCCATGAAAGCTTGTTAATTAAAAGAAGCGTGTGTTTGTGTGTGTTTTGGAGGTTTGAATTTATTTTATATATAGTGCATGGAATGATATATGATGATTCAAGTGTTTTTAATATATTATTGCTTCGTTGTTGCAAAGCTGGATGTATCTTTATAAAGATATATAGTGACAAAACATATAGGTAATCGCTGATTGATTCATGTCGGATGATTGGAGATTGCTTATAGTTGTTTTCTTTTTGACTTGTTTGATATGATTCAGATTGGCTATAAACTAACAGGTTTATGACTTTTAAGTACACGATGTCAAGATGAATCGGTGGGTTTGTTTGGATGTGGCGATTGTCTTGCTTTTATTATAAAAATTTAACCATGATCAGCTTTCGGTGTGATTCTAAATTCACAAAGTATAAAACGCATGTGAACATAAAGACTGATGAAATAAAATAATATAAGGTGTCATACATGGTAGCAGAAAGAAATTTGTTTTAATTTTAGTGTTTCCTAAGTTGTTATATATTAATTTTTGACCAATAGATTAGACTCGTACTTTGTCGCGGTTTGGTTTTGAAAGTATATGAGAACGTCACAGTTATAGTTAAGTTTTTTGGGTTATTTTGGTTTTGATTATTTTAATAACATAGACATATCACAATGATAACTAATATTTACACATGTTTAAATGATTCGTTACATTATGATACTATTCCTAAATATATGGTATTAAAAGTAAGATTCTTATCAATTAAAACGAATATGTTAAAAGTAAAAAACTATTATTAAAGAAGGGGTAAATGTGAAAGAAATCTAGAAAGAAAATCAATAATAAGCTATGACTTTTCGTATGATTTCTTAAAATAAAGAGTAAGGTTTTATAATATATAGTATTAAAGATATATATTATTATTATGCTATGATTTGTTTTATATAATTATAATAACATAAAATTGGTGGCATCCGGTGTTTATTTCGAATAGTGTGAATTAAATCTCACAAAACATTACATAACATGCTTATGGTAAAGTTAAAACAACTTACTAAAAATATATAAATAAAATGTCTTTTGCTTTTGAGAAATACTTTCAAGTGATTTTGTTTCTCCACGCAGAGCTTTTATTTGATGCAATCGCAATATCATACTTTTAATTCTCACAACCCAAATCGTTCTTCCTGTCAAACTTCTTCAACTCACATATCTTTGAAACTATTCTCTCCTATGAACTTAACGATCGTGATCGTCTTTTTTAATTTTGTTGAACCAATGGTTTTCTACAAAAATTAAAGAAAAAAACAAACACCTTTAGCTCCAAAAACATTATAGGCTAATAGTTCCCCTCGACACTTATTAACTCACATCACCATTAGTTCATATGGATAGCTAAAGACATCAGTCATTACAAACTATCATACCAATAGTTTCATTGCCTAACTATTGTTGCCGAAACTTATTGGCATCAACCTCAAACACTCGATCCTGGTATATTCAAACCTACTAGAAGTTTCTGAGAGACGTTGTAAGTATACTTGACAGCTGAGGTGCTTTTTAAGCTATCTTGAACAACCTAAGAACATAGACAAGGCTCAACCTGACATTAAGGTGAATATGTTTGTCTTTTAAAACAAAACTCTTCAATCCTTAAGATTCATCATTATCTTGAAAACCAACACGAGTTATAGTTAATTTATTTAACGTATATCGGTGAAATGCAAGACAAGCATCAGCGTAGGATTGTACATGATTGAACGGAATGTGACATTAAATCATGACACAACATAAACTGTGTGAGTGCATATAATGTCAATGTTTGAGTTACACAAGGTGAAAGTAAATACGGTGGCATCTCTAGTTTTGAAATCATATGACTTGTAAATATTAACAAGATCTTGTAAAATAATATTTTATAAATCAAAGTATGATTTAGTTCCAAAAGATTGAGTTGGTTTATAAAACAATAATATGATATTGCTACAGACAAAATTTCCATTGCCAATAAACTTTTAAAAATTATTTTCTGAATAATATAATCAAACAATTTCGATCAGTTCACGCGGCTTAGGGTAACCCAAACCCAGGGTGTGACATCACATATTACCGCATATGGAGGAAATGTAGTTATCACAACATTGTATATCATATTTTTCATGTAAATCAACACTAAGACACTTCTCCTCCACTACTCGACATCTTTTTGGTTTCAATATAGCATTAAACAAGTCTGTCGGCCAAGTAACTCATTCTTCCGCCAAACTTCCAAGCTTTGATGCGAATGCCATATAGGGTCAATGCTTCACTCTTCCCGTATTTTTAAGAGCTCACTTAAACTCTATAGTAGTGATTTTATGACAGTCTGTTATTCCTTTAAGTTTGTTGAATTTTGAAGTTGTCACTATCTCCTTGAATGTTCTTATTGTCGTTGAATAGATTGTGAAAATAATTTGCCGTCTTACCTTTCATGTTGTTTTCCTTCACCAAAACATGTCCATCGTCATTCTTTATGAACTTCACGGCTCCTAAATCTTGTCTTCTTCGATCCCTGCCTTTGGCAATTTTGAACATGTTGATTTTCCAATCTTTAATCTCTAATCATATATACATCTTGCCGTATGCAATGTTCTTTTCTAGCATCAGTACTTTCTTTGCCTCCCTTCATTATCTCACTCTCCCTTTCATCATTGTATCCTAGAACTCTAGAAGCTTCCTAAAACACTTTTGTTTGATCTTAACTTTGCCTTGCATATCCCTGATTCACCACCAAAACTCCTTTGCCACATACACATAGAGTCCAGCAGAGCATCAAATCGATTTGAATTTAATGTTCACGTTCTTATCCTGTATTTTTATAAATATTATTAGTTTTAGTAAACCCGTGTATTACACGGGTTGGATAAATAAAATATTAAATATAATAAAATTATACTTAATTATAAGTTGAATTTTTGAGATAAGATATTACGTAGTAATAAAAACTATAAGTAATACAATAACGATATCAACTTTAAAAAAATCAAAAAGAAATCAAACATTTTATTTAAAAAAAATTTCGTTATTATAAATATACTTATTATAACTCTCATTTTTAATTACTTTTGGTTTATAAAAAATCACTGTTTACGAACACTAAATTTAGAATATTTTATATTTTTAAATAATTAGATATTTAAAAAAAAATTATATGAAAATTTGTTTCTTTAAAAATAACATTATTAAAAAGATTTCTTTCTTAGTTTATTAAAAATAATTTTTAATCTAAAAATATTTAAATAATATTATTTGTAATAAAATAATTATTTAATAAGTAAGAAAAACGAGAATTTTTTTTTATAAAAATTAATATGGTATTGCCATATGTTTTCCATAGGATTTTTTTTATTAAAGGAGAAAGATTTTCTATAACTTCATATTCACATACAATTTCCAAAGTGACAGCTGTCCCATCTCCAAACACCCTAAAAATCGCAATTTCTAGCAAACCCTTTTCTCTTTACAAGCCAAGCATGGTGAGTGCAGTTGCAGTGCACCCTGAACCACATTAGGAAGAAAGAAGCCTTCACACACCTCCGTTCATCAATCTCACATCTGGGAGCAGCTCTTACTTGAAGATCCCAGCGACGACGATCGTTCACCGGAGCTTGTGATGAGATCAGACCAACAAATTACGGAGAGTATTGCGAGGTTTAGAAAAACCTTGCAATCGCTAGGTGATAAGTTGCCTGATAAGGGCGAAACTATCAAGGCATTACTTTGGAGACATGAACGTGAACTCACACGAAGAAAGAAGCTCCAATCAACGAATGTTTTGTATCTTCATCATTAAATATCACGCCTTTGCTGTTTAATATAAAGATATCCCCAAATTGTGTCCTGAAGTTTTGTTTCGGTAGAGGTTTTGTAGAATGTAGATGCTGTCTACATCTCATTGCAGGTGTAAGAAGTTCTACTTTGTGATGATAAAAGTTGATAATTTTCACCCTAAAACAAGTGTTATAACTTTTACCATGGACATCATAAGTACATAACGTGGGGGTTTAAGTGTTTTGATGTGTAGTTATATGCTAGTCAGTATATGACATTGGTTTCTTATTATATTTTTCTTGACAGGCTACTGATAAGGGATGTGAGGAGACCATACAACTCTCTGATCATAGAGATGATGGTAACATTCACTTTCAGTGATTTGGTTGAAATTGTGTTTATTTGCATATTTTTGGTACCAAAATGGTCAGTCTTTGTCTATCTTGGGATTGTAGCATGCATAAAACAAAGACGAACACAAGTATGTCATTTGGAAGTATTGCATCATCTACTTTATTTGCATGTATTCTGTTGAAATGCTTTTGTGTAGGTGCCTCACATGGCAAAAAGAAATCTGCATCAAAGTAAGAAAACTTATCTCTGTGTAGATGTTATATATTAACATTATGAACTTTTAATCATCTTCTCCAAGCTGTCTTGCGACTAATACATGAAGTAACTAGCATTGTGATATCATTATTCATCTTATGCATTGAAAAACATGAGTATTGAACCTGTAATTTGCTTATTGGTAGTTTCATGCTATTAACAAGAATGATTTGTTTTTGATGTCTTGTCTAGATTAAGTGTTAGGGGTGTCAATTTCTAATACAACCTGAAATACAACACAAAAGCAATCTAGTTTTGGATTGTCATAACTTCATGAGCGGTTCTTGTATGGGCTGACCTGCTCAATCAGTTTAATTAAGCGGATATTGTTTAGGTTAGCATGTTAAGTCGGTTTAATTGAGCAGGTCATTTACAACCCATATAAACTATTCTTTACAACCCTACAACTCGTACAACTGCTAACCCATTTGGCTCCTTTTGATGAATGAGTTAAACAGGTCGGGTTACACAATAATAAATGTGTCTGGATTTGTACGAGTTCTTCAGCACATGATTCGTTGACTGACGAGAAGATGCAAACAATCGTCAATGAGCTTGTAATAATCTTGGAATACGTCCTTCTGATGTTGGCAAGGCTGCTGAAGTTTGCTACAGAGATCCAGTCAAAGTCAAAGTGTTGTTTACTTTGCCAAGTGATATGAGAAGATCTTATGTAATTGGATTCTTGTATCTACAAGATTAGTGCATGAATCATGTCTTCAGAACATCTTTTATTGTGCTCTTTACTCTTTTGGTATATATGGGGTTTGCAAGCTGTATAATTTCCAACTTACAGCAGCACCCAACAAATGCTAGGTATTTTTTTAAGTAATATTAATCATGGTATTTGTATTGGATGTTAATTTTGTAGTTCGGTAGTTTTCACAATTAATTGCGGTAGTTTTGTGTTTGGGTAATACAGTGGAATGGTGTTACAATGATGTAGTTTGTAGGTGGCAGTATGACATGGATTTAATGAAATTTTATTTAAAATAAGTGTTTTTTTGGAGAACATGATGGTTTGTAGGTTGATTTGAAAAAATGTTTGCTTTATTGTTATTTCGTATTTGATACTTACAGAATCAAACTTCTAATCATTGAATCCGTAACCATGATTTATAGAATCAATCGCTCAAGTCAAACCATTTATTTGACAGTTTGTTCCGTTTCTTGGCCTTAATAATCTTTGCAAGAACTTTTTTTATTTTAGCATAGAATAAGTCATAATTGTTTGTCGTAATTAATTCATTGGCATAATTAATTCCTGCAATAATTTGTTTTTTTTTCGTCGTAGGAGCAGTTTTTTTGTTTTATTTGGTCGAGGAAGAAACAGTTTTTACCAAGAGCGGTTTCTAGCTTTAATGATTGAATAACTGCTCCTTATAGGATCAATTTCTTGTTTTATTAAAGCAATAAACGATAATAACAGAGCATACGAAGATGGTAACGGTGGTAAACATGTCAAATGAAGATGGTAACGGAGTTACTGAAATCGCTTCTACCAAAAGCTGTTTCCGGGCGTCGATTTATCTAAGTGGGTATATCTATATTAGGACCGTAAGACAAAAAAAAAACAAATTCTTGCAAGAATTAATTATGCCAATGAATTAATTATGACAAATAATTATGATGCTAAAATAAAAAACAATTTCTTGCAAGAATGATTAACGCCAACAAACGGTCAACACAACTGGTTTGACTTGAGCAATTGATTCCGTAAAATCATGATTACGGATTCAATATTAGAAGTTTGATTCCGTAAGTATCAAATGCGGAATACCCATCATGAGACCATGGAGTTTGATTAAAGCCATCCCATCCCCTTACACTCCTCAGAAATTAGACCATGGAGCTCTTTTTCGAGATGGGAACTTTCCACAATGTTATGAGTGATTCCTAAGTCAACATAAACCAAAAAAGTGTAAGTTTATTATTCTCAAATCTTATACAAGAATGAGCAGAAAACTTAATACACCTACTCAGTGTTATAGAAATAAATTATCTAGGCAATGTTTAGTTCGTTTTACAACTCCATAAAATAACATTTTTATTATATACAAGAAAAGAATAATATCAGAATTACTCATGCATAACACACTAAAAATAATTAAGCATGCTAGATATCGAAACAACACAGGCCAAATAAAGTTTTATGATGATTGAAACCAAACTGACATTTTTCTCAATGCATATTACCAATTGTCCACAATTAAACCTAAGCATAAACAAACAGTCCTGGAATCTTTGTGAATTCTGACAATTAAAAGAGTTTAATTTTCTCTAAGGGTATCAAATAAACTCGATAACAAATCCTTATTTTCGCTTCGAAACACCCTGAAATCGCAATTTGCTGCAAACCCCTTTTTCTCTATACGACCCAGGCATGGTGGGTGCAACCGAAGCGCACCCTGAACCACATTAGGAGTCTTAAACAAGTCCTCACACACCTCCGTTCATCAATCTCTCATCAGCATCCACCATCACCACCGCCGATTTCACTCACATTCTATCAATGGAAATCAAGCGTAAATCCTTTTCCCTCGACTGGGACCAACTCTTACCTGAGGATTCCAGCGGTGACGATCGTCCACCTGAGCTTGTGGTCCAATCAGATCATCAAGCGACGGATACAGAGCTTGTGATGATATCAGACCGTGACATTACTGGGTGTATTGCGAGGTTGAGGGAAACCTTGCAATCGGTAGGTGATAAGTTGCCTGATAAGGGCCAAAAGGTCAAGGCAAATCTCCGGAGACATGAGCGTGAGCTTCAACGGAGGAAGAAGCTCCAATCGGAGAAGGTTTTGATTTGTCTGCACCCTTTTATGTCAGTGCATTGCTTTTTAGATGTTATCAGATGCACATTGGAGATATATACATACATACAAAACCAGCTTGAAAATTACGGATTCATTTAGGAAGAGGAGGATTGTTTGTTCATAACTATTTATATGCACATGGGAATTTAAATGTGAACTATGATGGGCTTGATGTTTAGAAGATATTCCCAAATTCAGCTTTGAAATTTGTTTCAGTAGAAATGCTTTTTTTGTAAATGCTGTCTCCCTCCTCTTGTATGTTTACCAAAATTCTACCTTTAAATGAAAATTGATAATTTTCACCCTAAAGCATGTACATATGTTGTACCTGTATGCTAGCTAGTTAATGAGCATTGGTCTGTTATCACATTTTTTTAACAGGCTGATAACAGATGTGAGGAGGCAATACAACTTTCTGATCATAGTGATGAGGGTAAGATTCATTTTCAGTGATTTTGTTGAAGTTGTCTTTGTCTGTGTTGGGATTGTAACATGCAATTAATAGACAGATAAACACAAATCACGTGTTTGGAAGTATTGCATTATCTATATCTTCTTTGCATATAATTTGTTGAAATGCTCTTTTGTAGGTGCTTCACATGTCAAAAAGAAATCATTGTCAACGTTTGCTGATTCGTTTTGCAAAAAGATGAAAGAAGATGTATGATTCTCTACTATAACTGAATCATTTAGCTTTTCCTTTTTCTTCTGGAAGTGTACACACACTTGTATTTGTTTGTCGATTAGCAGAAAGATTCTAGGACTGTTGATGCATTTGAAAAAGATTTGCCTTGCATCAAACCTTGTCAAGGGCGAAAACTGAAAAAGAGTCAAAGTTTGGGTAAGGGAAGATCCAGGACGGGATTATCTTCTTCACGATCCCTGAATACTTCTTTAGTAGATAGTAAGAAACAAATAGTCTCCAATGATGAAGACAATGATGACGATTATACTCCAAGTTTCACTGAGTAAGAAAAGTTATCTCCATCTAGATGGTTTTTATAATATGCTCCCATTATCTTCTTCACGTGGTCTTGCTCGAATTCTAGAAGTTATCCTTTTATTTATATTTTGTTTGTTCTTATTACATATTTCATGAACTTATGACAGGTTCTTTTGTATATCTTTAAGTTATTGTGTTCCTTTGGCAGGCCAAACTCTCCTCAAGATCCGCCCTTGAGAAATTTGAGGCCTAGATCTGTAAGCTATTTCCATTATATTTGCTTGATATTCTCAGTTTCAGTTTCCTGTTTCTTTTGCTTATTTACGTTATTTATAAACTAGTTTCATATGGGCTTACTACCGGCTAATGGTGTCCTTTATTCATCAGGGACGCGCATACCATTTAGTGGATGTGGACCCTCTGATGCAGAAATTTAAGGCGAATTTGGATCCATGGTAAATACGTGTTATTAATTTCTTCCCCATCTTTGCTTATGCTTAATGTTCTAAAATAGCAAACATGTTTTAATTAATCATATTCAAATTTCAGCATGGAAGATGTTAAAGTCTACTACCCATCCAGGTAATAGATAATTGTCCTGTGATCATGTTGGCTGCTTTGCCAATTAATGGAATTTGTCATATACCACAAATTTTTTAGTTTTGGTGGCGTTCCTTTATCACGTTCCCTCATTTTCAACTGTATGTTTACAGGGATGACCCAGATGCAGTTGAAGTTAATTATGCTGACATGACATGTCTTGCTCCTGAAGCATGTATATCATCCACTATAATGAATTTTTATATACGGTTAGTGTTTTATTGTGTAAGAATTCCATTCCCTTTGGCATTTTTTGAGAACCTTAAACGATGCCCTCTATCTGATTTAAACCTGTATTGATAGCTTATATGTTTCTTTTAAATAGATGTCTTCAGAAGCCATCTTCGTTTGAGAGTGCAACATGCAATTATCATATCTTCAATACATATTTTTATAACAAACTGGAAAAGGTATATTATTTTGCAATTTAATTGTCCTGAACGAGTTAAATCTGTGCAACATAAAACACTTCTGACACTTGATCACAGATACTGTGTGTGTGCCATTTAAATTGGTGACATCGGTAGCATCTTAAATTTGTAGCACATATGCAAAGTAGGATTCAACAGATATTAATACACATGCTGAGTAGGATTCAACGGATACTAAAAAAACAAGAGAATCTTCATAATACGCAATTGACAGAGTGTGCACCATCTGCATGATCATTATGACTAATAAGTATTAAAAAATAAGATATCCCATCTCTGGAAACTTGCAGCATGCTCAGCATCCTAATTTATATATTTCTTCGTCCATATCAAAATTTAATCCGATTGGCATTTTATAATTGGAGAATTAATAATACTTGTTTTTAGTTTTTTATTTTATTATTAATACTTGCTTTATAAATCGCTAGTAAGTAATTTTTTATTTTTTATTCTTTTTGGTGCAGCTGAGCTACAAGGAAGACTCGTTTCTCAAGTTCAGAAAGTGGTGGAAAGGCATGCACATATTTGAGAAAGCATACATTCTTCTACCCGTGCATGAAAAGTAAGCTTTTAAACCTGCGTCAAGTATTCACGATTCCTGGCATTCTTAAGATGCTACTTGTTATGTTCCTAATAGGATTATTAACAATTAGTATTATGCTGGCGGCTCCCCAAGAGTGGCTCTCGGTGCTTGAATGTTTAGATTTTTTAATGCTCAAAAAGTGTGCCTGATGTAGTTATTATAGTAACACATATGACATATGTTTCTCCTTGTTCCTTTAATTTTAATTGTGCAGTGTTCATTGGAGCCTGGTGATCATATGTCTTCCTAACAACAAAGACGAACTAGGCCCAATTTTGCTACATTTGGACTCTCTTGGACTACACAATAGCATGTCACTTTTTGACAACATTAAAAGGTATATAATGCACATCTGTCAACCAAATTACATGATTATAGATGCACGTCTAATGGAAAATGCAGGCTGTTGGAATTCTTTTGATAATCATCGTCTAATGAGTAATCTGATATTAATATGATAGGAAACCACACAGATTTCAAATAATGTTTTTGTTAAAGGTATATCTATAACTTAGAGATTGGATACAAATTACACTTCATTTGGACAAAATAGTGTCTTAATAAGAACAAAGTGCAACATGTGTAGATAAATTTTCAACCCTACAATCTGC
>BJCM01062558.1:0-13339 GCA_018326385.1 Flaveria bidentis | reverse complement strand
GTTGTGTTTTACCGGTTAATCCCGAAGGAAGAACTGGGCCTTAAAATAGTGGACCATACCTGCCAGATGGTTCACCTAGTATCTTATAAAAACTTGTCACGTGCCATAAACAACCCCGCGAGATTTCAGTGTGGTACCCTTCCCGTTCATTACGGAAGGCACTATGTGTGGGGGATTACCCAAGTAGATCTACCCATATAAAACAAGCGGTTCACACAAGAATTAATGAACGTGATACCAATAAAAGCAGATTCTAACATTAACCCCAACATTCAAGCACCATACAAAATCTCATAAATAGGTTTCAATTCAAGTATAACATGTTTCATCCCAAAAACAGTAGTAAAAAAGGAACACTAGAACTCACCTTAAGATTCAAGAAAAAGGTCTCTTCATGTGCCGGGAAAGGTCTCAAGTCTAGCACCCTATCATCAAGATTTAAGTGTTAAGCCACTAATTCTAGGGTTATGGAGATACGCTAGGTGTGTCATGAGGTTATTGTCTTAATAGCTTTTGATTTGCTAAGTCTTTATAGAAAAAGTTTCCTTTTATATAAAGTTAGGATTTCTTATGAAAGAATATATGATTTATCATGTTAAATCACCTATATAATTTATTTGAGTCTTTTAAATGATTCTTAGTTCAAGGGGTCGGTTTATTGAATTTAGCAAAATTTACAGTTTAGTCATCCAAGTTTTCAAAATTTACAATTTCTACACCAAAGTTTGATTTCTTGCATTTAATGACTTTTATGGCCAAATATTAGTTTCTTAAAGTTAGGTAACTGATTTTAAGTAAGTTTATACCAAAATTTCAGAATTTAGTTCCGGGTTATATATTTTTATGTCTTCCGTTACCGGTTATGGTAAAACCGTAGGTTTTTAACGGTTAAGTGTTGATTTATATATTATTAGTCTTAGATTTATAAAATATTGTTTTAATGAATTTTTATTTAATCAGTTAAAGATGTATTACAAGATCCTTTTAGGTGAAAGTCTACATTTTAAGTTTTACCCGTTAAAACGCGTTTTTACCCGAAATTGACCGTTCAAAAACTTGTTTGACCCGTTTTTCACCATCATTAAGTCATACAGATCCTAACTTATTGAAATAACATTTTCCCCTAGATTCTTGGTTTATTCTCTTATTTCCAAGATTATCTTCCAAACGTTACCCAGTTAAAACCCGTTTTTAACTAAGAATTCCATTTAACCCATTCTTTGACCATTTATTCAACAAATCCGGTCCAAATACTTTTTCAACCCTTTTAGAACCTGGAATATGTTTTAAGATGGTTAAAATCCATATTTTCTTGTTTTTAAGTCATTTTACCACTTTTCGGGTCCCCGAATATGTCCAAATTGCTTATAAATCTATGACATTAATATTTTCAGCCATTAACATCTCATCATACACCCAAAATCATCCAAAACCTACTAAAATATCATGTCTAACTCACAGGTTCAACAAAAAACTATGAACAAGATGGAAACTTAGAGATTACACCATTTTTATCCATTACACTTGTGAAAACATTATAACTTGAGTTTATAAATTACCCAAACCCTTTGTAACTTGAAATCAGGTTATTAGAAGGTTAGAAGACCCATTTTGAGCAGGTTAAATGATTAGTTCCGAACGATTACAAGTTGTGCAAGTTGGATGGTGTAAATACACCCAAAAAGAGGATTTTCTAGGTGTAAACCGTGTTACACCTATAGAATGACATATATTACGTGTGAGATACCTTCAAGAACGTGAAAAGATCTTTATGAACAAGGTGGTAGCAGCAAGTTTCTGTTAGATATGAGAATGGTAAGATTTTGAGTGAAAAATGAAGACAAACACATGAAATGACCAAAACCGGGTGACATGAAGCTTACACTTGGTGTAGCCTACGGTTTGGAGTGTGTAGCTAGACAAGGATGGCCTGGAAACCCTTGGACAAAGCCAGAGAATCTCGAAAAAGGCTGGAGAAGGTCGAACTTGTAGGAACCGTGCACCCAAAAGCACACAAAACTTCACCTTCTTGTGGTTTTTGTGCTTGGCCGATGGTAGAGTTGTTATTGTTCTTCGAATGTGGCTGAGATTAGAGAGAAAACCGTGATTGTGTGTGTGTTTTCTGGAGAGACTCCGAAAATGAGAGGGAGAGAAGAGAGTAATGAGAGGTGTAGGTGGTGCTTGTAAGGAGAGTGGTTGAAATGGTGGTGGTGTAGAAGAGAGGGGAGTGGAGGAGAGGGGGCGGCCGAGCTTTGGCCTCTAGTGGAGGGTTTTTGTTTTAATTTTAATTGTAATATTATTATGTAGTGTAGTATTATTTGTAGTATTGGGTAGTATTTTAGGTGGTATAATTTAGTTAGTTGTTAAGTATCAAGTGTGCATGCATGCATTTTGGCCGAAAATTTAGGTTCATGCACACCTTAATTATTTCAAATTATGATTTAATTATAGTATGGGTGACTAATTAACTTTTCCAAGATACTAAGATTTCCCTAGCTAATGCTTGATCTAGATAAATCATCTCAAACAGGCACATAAAAATAACAAAAATGGTAACATCAATCAACAATAATACTGATGCCATTAGTAATATTGGTAATGATATAACATTAATATTAATTGAATTGGGTAATGATGCAGGTTGATAAGGTTAGAATTATGACCTCGAGGTCGGTTGTTACATGGTCACACCTTTTGGGAGTTGAACTTGAGAAAGTTACTTAAGCTATTTTGGTTTCTTGTTTAGTAGTTGTTTTCGGGTGTCATGGTTAGTTGCTATGAGTTGGATCTATTGTGTAAAAGTTCAAGATCTTAGAGTTTTGACCATTACTTCCTCTTCTAATGATTTCATCTTCACTATCATTTCTTGGATGTACTTATGTATTGCTGCTTGAAGAGAGTTAGTCCTCATAGGAGCTAACTTTTTTATTTTGAATCCATTTTTAGCAAGATATTCCTTTGTTTCTTTATCTGACATAGCATATGGATCTGGAAATTGATATGGTGGACTGGTGGATGGTTTAGCAGTGGCTGATGGACCTATTTTGAATTTCTTTTCTCTTTTCTAACTTTCTTCTCATACACTGTCTCCATAGTTGGATCCAATAGTCTTTCAACTTTCATCACCTGTTTAGTCATGCCTTCATACGTCATACAAAGTACAAAGTTTTCATTATAACCATGATTGTCCAAGAACATGTCTTCAACCATTAGATCATTATTATGAGCCTTTTTTACTATCCCTTCCACTGAAGTCTCTTCTTTGGGTGGACTATCAACGAATTAAGGCTCATCAAATAGACTTTCATTCAGTGTATAACCACCTTTAATTTCAGTTTCTTCTAGATTAATGGTTGCTTTGTTGCAATGCCAGTTGCTTTGTTGCTTTATGTTGTTCTTCAAAAAATTAAGCAACAACAGTAAGGCTCCTGGAGTCTTCTTTCTTTTTCTTTTTGGGTGGTTCAACTGCTTGTTCTACTATTTGTTTCTTTCCCTCTACTTTTTAGCAAGTTAGTTCCTCTTTCTTGAATAAGTCTGAAGTTTATGTGAACCAATTATAGAGGCTTTAAAGGTGCTAACTTGTGTTTTGACCTTTTCCTCTTATTGTTTTAACTTGAATTCTTCATACAATATCATGATTAATTCCTTTTGCTGCTTAGAAAGAAAGACAATAGGAACAAACTAAATATGAAGATCTCTTTTAAAGACTATAACTTATGGTGGTATCAAGACACCTTGCTCAACAACTAGATTAGATTCTCTGATGCTTTCCATTATATCTTCATCAATGAAAAAGACAACAAATGAATAGGCATCTAGTTTTTCAATCAATATACTCATTGCAACCTCTTTATCAAATCGACTTGAAGTAGGTTTTGAGTATGAAATCATAGTTAGGTTCTTTTCCTCTGCTGTTCTTTCGGGTGTACTTGGCCTTGTTTGGAACTTAATCTCGTTTTGTCTTTTGGGAGATCCTTTTTCATCCCTATCATCATCATCATCACTATCTTCATCACAAGAGAAGATATCATCAAACTCATGTTTTTCTCCTTTCTCTTCTTTATCACTTTCAATATATTTCTTTTTATTAATTTTCTTTTCTTGATCACCTTCATCAATTTTCTTTTCTTGATCACCTTCCTTATCGTTATTATATTTAACTTTACTTTTCTATCTATCTTCCATATCATTCATTCTTTTTATTAACTCAACTACTTTCTTTTCTAATTATTTAATTTTCTCATTCTAGGCTTCTATCAATCTTTCTTGATCTTCCATAACAATGGTTTGGATAGTTGTAGTGTTGTTGTTTTGTGAAGAGGATGAAGCTACCAGAAGAACCTAGGATTCAGCACATGGCTCTTAACTTCCAAATGATGCCAAGTTGTAACACCCGGAAATTTCCTTAGAATCAAGAAGAAGAAAGTTCTCGCGTGGAAGAGAAGTTCTCGCATGGAAAAAGAGTTCTCAGGCGAAATGTTTGGGGTTAATATAAATTGATAAGAGAACCTGTTTTCCCCTATTCTCACGTGAAAACTACTTCTATTAGAGATAGAGAGAGACGTGAAGTAGAGAGAGAAAGTAAAGATCTGAGGTGTTTATGGTATGTAACCCATGGAATGATTTGTGTTATGTACTAAAGGACACTTATTGATGGTTTTAATACATGAATGTGTAGTTTTTGTTTGAAAAGGGATGGTTATTGATCACATCTTATCTTTTTGTGTTTCTCAATTTTAAGAATGAAGTTCTTCAAAATATAAGGAGTCTCATCCTTAGTCCTAAGGAAGTAGACCCAAGTGAATCTTGTGAAATCATCCATGACCACCAAACAATAAGAGGTTCTTCCTAGACTCATTACACTAGTGCAGTCAAAGAGATCCACATGTAATAAGTATAGGGGTGTAGTAATGGAGTTTCTTTCCTTTGGCTTGTTAGATAGTTTGTGCTGCTTTCCTTTCAGACATGCAACACAATGGTAATCACTTGTAAACTCTTTATTTGGAATTCCATTTACCAAATCATTCTTAATTAATTTATTGATGTTTGTAAGTTTACATTGCACATTCTTTTATGCCAGAGGAAAGACTCATCACTATTTGCTTTAGATAGAAAGCAAGAAACTTATCCTGAAGGGGATGTTTTATGTAAATCCATCTTGTACATGTTTCCTATCCTGGGGCCTCCAAGCAGGATATGCTCTTGAGGAATGACCACCCCGGGCTTGAGAACAATGGACTCATGCTTAGTGAAGAGCATGTTATGTCTTTGATCAGAAAATTAGGATACACTTAATAGATTGTACCCAAGATCTTTGACAAAGTTTACCTTTTCCATGTTAACTTTACCATTTATGACCTTGCCCCTTCTAGTAATGTAATCACCTAAATCTCCTCTAAAAGAAACTAACCATCTATCAATTTTCTCAAAGTTTTGAAGCAAAGAGTCATTGCCTATCATGTGCCTGGACCAACTACTATCAATGATCCATACATTTCCTTTGGTCTTTAGTTGTTTCTTCATAGAAAGAGATGATTATTTACATTTGGAAACCAAAGCCTTGTTGGTCTTAGGCTTGTCAAAGTGAAATGAAGACAATGTAAAAGTAATTGATCTTATAGCTTTGAGGATTAGTTGCTATTCTTGATGAAGAACTTTCAATCACACGGTCTTCCTTTATCTTCCATACCATCTTTGGAATACTAGACTTGACCTTCAATACTTTAGAAGTTTTGATGACTTCAGAAATTTAGGAGACTAGACCTTTGGAAGAGTTTTTATCCACTGCAATAGACTTTAGTACTTTGTAAGCATTCCTTTCTTCCAAAGGCAAGTTTTCACTAGTCTTCTTCTTCACTTGGAGCTTTAGGAAGGAAGAGATTTATCTTTTCCTTCTTGTCAGAAGTTTTCTATTTCAATAGTGATGTTTATTTGATCGGCCTTCTTTTCTTCATAAGGATGAGTTGGACATGAACTCGAACTCCTAGTACTAGAGTCCATGGTTGAGTTTTCAGTCTTTACCAATTCAAATCCAACAGAGATAAAGACTTGTTTCTGCTTGGAGTTGAAGGTGGCCTTGATCACCTGAGCCTGCTTTGACTTTCTCTTGGCTACTGTGATCAAGTTCTTCCTTCTAGACTTGGCCATCCATGGTTCTTTCCTCTCCTAAGGAGAATAGTAACCATTCTTAGGATGATCTTTTTCACTCACCTCAAATCCATCCTTCACTATCTCCTTTTCATCTTCATCCTCTTCTTGAATAGGGTCTATGAAAGAAAGCTCATCTTGACAAGTTCTACACCTTGAATATCTTACAGATAGTAGAGTGTGTGGAGGAGTTATCTCAGTAGATCCCAATCTCTGCGTATTCTGATAACAAATCTTTGCATGCAAGAATGAGGATATAATGTTCTTGAAGATTTTTTCTTCAAGAACACATTTTTCTGCCTTTGCTTTGCTGATCACAAGCTCAGCTTGACATTTAGTTAAAATGGTAATGAGATCTTTAATTTAAGTCTAGTATTTTGTATGCTCATTGATGATCAAGTATAGGTTGGTATTTACCTTCCCGTTAGTTATAGCTTAGTTATTATTGTAATAGGATCTAGTTTAGTTTTGGTAGTATTGTATTCAGTGGCATGCGAAACTACAAGATAAATTGTAGTTTCGCTTGGTAGTTTCACATGGTCATAAAGAATGACAGTTTTGCACCATGCGAAACTAGATCCTATATAAATATGTTTGTTTGTTGATAATTTTATGACTCATAGAATATTAATGAAATACCTATTGATTTGAGTTCATTGTGTATTGCTAAGAGCTTATTATTGTTATCTTTCATCACTGTTTTAAATCATCTTATCAAAAACTTATTTCAAATGGGTTTTGCTTGAATTATGTTTATTCTTCTATCATTACTTGGTCCCCAAGTTATTGGAAATACTAATAACTTAAGGATTCTAGTGTTAATACTTTATCAAAAGCATGTTTAAACGATCATTTGGACTAACAATATGGTATAAGAGCATCCATTGCAACAGACTTTACTACTTTGGAAGCATTCCTTTCTTCCGAGACCAGTTTATCTTCTGAAAGCAAGTTTTCACTTATCTTGTTCTTCAGTTTGGATATTCTTAAAGGTAGAGATATTCCTTCCAAAGCTTTCTTCTTTCTCTTCTTCTTAGAGGATCTCTTCTTAGTCATTTGGATAGTGCTTTTGGGATTATAGATGCAATCTTTAGCAAAATGAGAAGTACTATCACACATGATGCATTTAGTTGGCTTCCTTCCAAGAGTCTTCTTTTAAGTAGAAGACTGAGATTGATTGCTTTCCACTTCCATCTTCATCTTCACAGATGATGTAGCAGGCTTCTTAGGGTGAGGCTTGCTTTTGGAACTAGATGGTTCAGGTTGTGCCGCAATGGTGCATATTTGATCAAGCTTATTCTCTTGACCAGGATGAGTTGAACATGAACTAGGACTCCTGGTACTAGAGTCCATGTTTGAGTCTTCAATCTTTACCACTTTAAATCTGGAAAATATAAAGACTTGTTTCTTCTTGGAGTTAAATGTGGCCTTAATCTCTTAGGCTTTTTTTGACTTTATCTTCACTGCGATGATCAAGTTCTTTCTTTTAGACTTGGTCATCCCTGGTTCTTTCCTCTCCTCAAGAGAATAGTGACCCTTCTTAGGATGATCCTCTTCACTCACCTCTGATCCATCCTTCGTTATTTTCTCTTCATTTTCATCCTCCTCTTGAATGGGTTCTGTGAAGGAAAGCTCATCTTGACAAGTTTCACAACTTGGATATCTTATAGATAGTAGAGTATGCGAAGGAGCTACCTCAATATATACCAGGCCCTATTTATTCTAATAAAAAATCTTTGCATGTAAGGATGAGGATATAATGTTCTTGAATGTCTCTTTTTCAAGAACATATTTTTCTACCCTGCCTTTGCTGATCACAAGCTCAAACTAGTATTCAATCAGTTTGGTAATGAGATCTTTAATTTGAGTCTAGTAATTTGTGTGTTCAGGCTTAAGAGTTGAAATTGTTTCCTTTAGATCTTTTATCATATGTTTATTATCATTTTTATCTCTTTTAAAACCAACTTTTAAAATATTGAAGGACTCAAGGTCAGATCTTATTTCCATATTATAGGACATATATCTATTTACTTTAGCAATATATTCAAGAGTACAAAGATGTTCTAATACCTTGGCTTCTTCATGGTCAAATATTAGTGCTTGGTTTGTAGAAGAATCTTCAACCTGAAAGCTCTGCTAAAAGCGTCCTTCTTCAATAGCAATTGAAGCAAACTGCTTGGGCTTCTTAGTTTGTGGAGCTTCAATAGTATAGTTTGGTCTGGAATGTGCTTGGCCACAATTTATCCATAGTGCCTTGCACTCTCTAGCAAAGTTTTCCATTTGGTTACAATTGTAAAACTTCACCTTGCTTTTATCTAGGTAAAACTTTCCACTGCTGTATTAACTTTCTATTTGTCCTCTTGTAGAACTTCTTGGCCCCATGAATATTGAGAACTATTTGTTAGACTATCTTCATGTATTACAGATCATTTAGATAGATATAGTCAAAGTTCTTAAGAGTAAAGAGAGAGTTTTCACTTCTTTTATCAGCAGATACAAAGGCTTGAGAAGAGGTTGTCTCTTGAAATAGGCTTCCTTGGATGTAGCTCTCCCTTGGTGCCTTTAGGTAGGTGATGAAAGGACCCTTTTGTATGTTTTCAGGGTAGCAGATGAGATGATGTTGTGGTTCTTTGTAGTCCATTTCAACCACATGAAGGGCTTAACTCTATTGATAGTAGGAAGAGTTGGTAGATGGATTTCGCATATTCATCTCCATCTGGTATCCACTGAGGATACCATACAACTCTGTGAGAGTAAGGGTTTTGAGGTTTTCAGTTCTCTTAATGACCATATAATAGTGTGTACATTGTTTGGAAAAAGAGGACATGAACATCCTCATAATGTCCCTGATCTCAAGATTTACTCCAACATCCATTAGAGTATCCACAATCTCAATATATCTAAAGTCTGTCTTGTAAGTAAAATTCTCAAGTTGTTAGTTCAAGAGGTATTTCTTGTTTTCTTTTACTTTATTAGACCCCTCATACATAAGCTTCAATGCATCATAGAGTTACTTGTAGTCTTGCACTTCTTGAAACCTCTATAGATAGAGTTAGAAATAGTAGTTTGGAGAGCAGTCATGGCCTGATCTATATCAATTTTCTTCTTGTTTTCCTCTAAGTAGTCAACCACTTTCTTCGTACACCAGTAGCTGCTAAAGTGGTGCTTGGTATATGAGGTCCTGAGACAACAGATCCCCATATCCTGCTGTCTTGAGACTTGATGAAGTCTTCCATTCTTTAGCACCAAGTATTAAAGTCATCAAGAGTGATCAATGGAGATTTTGTCATGGTACCGGTTTCCATATCAACCTTAGTAAGAGCTATCATTTGAGTTGTTAAATGTTTTTTAAAACTAAAGGGATTTAAGATGGTGAGATCTTACAATCAAGGGCCTAAAATTCTTTAAACCAATTGCAAGACCGTTAGAAGGGGTTAGTGCAATAGTTTCACAATGAGAAGAGACTTAGAACACTTAATAGATCAAATAGGAAACCATGCTTATGATGATACTAAGAACACAAGTAAGGAGACAGAACAAACACAAAAACAAGATAATATTGGTTTTCAAAAAAATGATGTATATTGCTCTCAAGTTCTTCTTCAAGTATTACAAAGCATAAAGATAAAGATAAGTACTTGAGACACTTTATACTACATCCTACAACCATCCATATTTTAAAAGCCACTTGGAAACACTAATCTAGACAACAAGATAAGTGTAGAGTCAAAAGACAGATTTGTCTTTTGACTTGTGACAATCATGTCATAGCTCACATCCTAATATATTACAAAAATAATAAAAGTACAAAAGTAGAAAGTTATAGAAAAAAGACCTTAATCAACAGTTTGACAAAAGTATGGACTTTTAACCAACCCATATAAGTTAGTGATTCTTCAAAAATGGTAGCAAAAAGTGGTTTAGCTTTTGTGAAAAGGTGGTTCAAAGAAAGCTTGTCTTTTCTGTCTTCAGAAGAAACCAGTCTTTTGCTTCAAAAGACTTTGTCATTAAAGCTTCAGAAGACTTTATTTTTGGCTTTGAAATATATGGACTTCTGGCTTTGGAATATTTTATGCTTAGCATAATTTACTGAGTTGTATAAAATCTTTCAAAGTAACTTTCTTGTACTTCATGCATGCATGCAAAGAGCTCTTTGGTTGCATCAGCCTCTAAGTGTAATCATTATAATTTTTATGCCCCAAACGCCTTTGTCACAGTAATGAATCAACAACTGATGCTTTTGAAAGTAAGTAGGTTCCTTTAGTTGGATGGACAAAACTAAGGTTTAGGACATAAGTGTTATTCTTTCTAGGAGTTTTCAAGAATACCAAATCTTTAAGCTATTAAAAACCTTGTTTAAAAAAGTAACATTGAGTGTCTTTGAAATAGATAGAATATTTATTATAATAGATTTGTGACATGGTCAGCAAATTAAGCTTTAATGTTTTATAATAATTGACTTTGTCAAAGCTCAGTTGATTGTAAGTCATAGTTCCTTCACCACTAATTTTTTCTCCTTTTGGAAGAGATGGATTTTCAATGAAAAATGACCATGTTTCCAATTAGCCATCATTTTAGCAGATTTGAAAGATCAAACTCACTCAAAGGAGAGTTTCTCCTAGGGTGGATGATTCACACCATGAAGTACCCACACTAGTGTCACATTAACGGGTTTCTTTATAGTGTACTAAGAAAAATTACATCCATTATTCTTTTATCTTGATTTTAATCTTTCTTTGATAACTTTGTCTTCTTTTCCTTTTCTTGTTTTAATCAACTTGGTATTTGAATGTGTATAATAAGATCCTCTGTTGGCTGTAAATGTGATTTGGTAAGCTTAGTTTAAAGTCTTGTTAAACCCATTAATACTCCCCCTAAACTAATGCTTGATTAAATTTAAGGTTGAAGGTCTTCTCTATCACATATCTTCTTGATCAACTGATGTTTTAACATAGCTCACTGTAGTTCTCCCTCTCACATTTAGCTTATTTTAATAGATTTTTGACAAATGATATAATGTCTTGAGACTACACCTTTATTATTAGATATGGGTCATCTCACTTTTGGATTATTGTTCATATCACAACTTTGGGGATTAACATGTACTAGGCATATGACGCGGCTTTGAATTTCAACAAAGAGTATCAAAAGCATGAATAAATCTTGAAGACATTTGCGTATAGTTTAGACCTTCTTGATCATTGTTGACACCTTCGATTTAAACAACTTATTTACCATTGTTTTGATTAATTTCATGATATTACAATGAACTTCATGTGATGGACACAACAATTTCTTCAATTTTGATATCCGGTTCAATTGCATCTAATTTTGAAATGATAATCAGTAGAATGATTAATCATCTTCAAATCGTACCATGTTTGAATAGATCTATTGATTTCTAGCTGATTTTGCTGATCAACAAAGACTTATTTTGTATTTTCATTCTTTTATTTTTTTGTTTCTTTGTTCTTGACATCATAAAATGTAAATTAGATCTAAAACATAGATGACTCCAACAACCAAAAGCTCTAATATAATTGTACTAAATCAATTTTCATGTTTAATGAGCTTGAATCTTAGGGTTCATCATGTTCAAGATCTAAAAGTTAATATTAAGATGGTTGTATCTGTGTGAATCCAAGAACATAAGAAATACATAATGATAATAAGATAAATTTGTTAATGTTGATGAATAAATTACAATAACAATCATACAATAGAATTGAAAGATCAAACTCACCCAAAAGGAGAGTTTCTCCTTGGGTGGATTATTCACCATATGAAAAACACACACTAATGGCAAACTAATGGGTTTTATATTTATAACGGACTAAGGAATGTAACATCATAAATTATAATTTTGATTATTCTTTTGCCTTGATTTTTCTTTGTTGACTTTTTCTTCTTTTTTTATTGTTTCAATCACCTTGGTCTCTAAATATTTATAACGAGATCTTTAGTCGGCTGTAGATGTGTTTTGGTAAGCTTTATTTATCATCTTGTTGAATCCAACCATCAATGAGCCGGCCACAACACAATGGCTCACAATGGTTTCTTTCTTTTAAATAAAGTTTTGAATGTTATCAATGATGTCAAACTTTCATTTATCACAACTAAAGTTACATATGTGTCAATGACCTCTTTAACCCTGATTAATGTTAACGTTTTGATGTTATATTTTTGTTGATCTATCAAGAGAATGAAGCTACTGAAAACTTAAGAATTCAACACTGGCTGGCAACTACCGATTTCTGCCAAGTGCTGAATTCTCTGCCAAACAACATGTGTTGAATGACTGTCAATTAGCATATGTTAAATTATTGCCGATCAGCACTTATCTAATGTCCTGCTGATCGATTGCTGCTAATCATCACCAAAATCCATTAGCTGCTTATCAACTTTTACACAAGACAAAACTGTCTGTACCGATGACTACTCTGTTCTATCTTTTGGAGACAACATAGTATTAAAACCGCCTAACTCTGATATGTCGATTATTTGTCTTGTTGTACATTCTAAACACAAGTAATTTATTTTTATTGTTTAGATTTCATATCTATAAAACCTTCATACGTGTATAGTAGAGGTAAGCTTTATTAAGACACTTGTTTATTTGTTGAATATTACTATTTGTACTCAGTTTTGATTAATGAAGTGGATACATTGAAATAAAAACTTGTGTACTTATATTTACTCAAAGTATTTTGTGTTTGTTAGTAATTTCTTAACTTAGATTCTATATTTGTTAACTTAGATTTCGCATTCGTTAAATTCTGATCAAATAAAAAGTCTTGTTAATCCATAACCTTGATCCAATAGTTTTTTTCACGGTTTTACACCTTCCTTCAACACGCTTGTTCGCGACAACATTTGAAAGTTAGTTTTTAACGGTAACACCCCTGCCGAATGCACAATATTGGTGTGTTAAAACTAGTTTATGGGAACATACAATTGATTTGCTAACAAGATGAAAGTAAGAAAATGCCAGATAAACTCATTTGATTTGCACGCCATTTGAAGAACACACATATAAAAGTGTATAACACCATATGAGACACCTGCTGGTGAAGGTGTATCTCAACCTCTCTCTGGTCAGAGCTTGGAGGCTACACCAAGCAATGAAGACCAAAGCTCTCTCTACCCTGAGTCACAAAGGTCTGTGAGTGACAAAGGGAAAAGGAAAATGACT
>BJCM01062557.1:0-13058 GCA_018326385.1 Flaveria bidentis | reverse complement strand
TGTAACAACCCTAACTGACTCACGAATACTAAGTCAGTTTATATAGAGCTCTTTCAGTAGTTTTATAAAGAACTTTTCAGTAGTTTATAACGAGCTCTTTTCAGTAGTTTTATAAAGAACTCTTCAGCAGTTTTATGAACACAACAGCTGAGCACAACAGCTGATGTCTTCAGCTGTTGTCCAGCTGATGTCTTCAGCTGTTGTCCAGCTGATGTCTTCAGCTGTTGTTGTTCCAGCTGATATCTTCAGTAGTTTTATAACAATTCTTCAGTAGTTTATCTTCAGTAGTTTTATATCAAGAGTTACACTTAAGCCCCTGCACAAAAAACACAATACAAAGTTAACCCTGAAGAATCACTTTATTTCAACAATAAACCCAACAATTACAACCAGCCTTTTTTACATAAACTGATTACACCACATTATACCAATATTATTTTTCGAAAATTCTCACAAAAAAAGAAAAGGTCAGTTATAGTTTTATAACTATAGAGTTGCAAATAATAACAATTTACTGTATTCTACATTTCTTTTATAATACTTCATCCCACTTTTCTTAACTTTTTCAGAATTTCTTACATGTTATTCTCTTTTTTTATAATTAACCGGTATAATTTATTTCAGGTTATATGTAAACTTATCTTCATACATTTTGTAAACAATATAAATATCAACATTACTACTTCTTATGAGATCTTGTGATATCATTCTCATATCCAACAGATTAAAAAGAAAAGAAGTTAAAAAAACGATATCGTTTTAGAAAAAATAAATATTCTGTTTAAGAATTAAATTTCGTCTAGTTTTTAATTTTTATAAATCTATACAGGAGAAAATAATAAATAACAATTAATATAAAAGGTAAAAAGAGGTGTTATTTAGATTGAAACACGTGTTCAAAAGGAAACCCACCCACCTTATGTATGTATACTGTACTTCTTTACACAGTACCGTCAAACCATTGGTCCCACCTCTCAACATCACCCCTCACCTATCAACACGTGGTTTTTCTTTTTTACATTTTCCAGAATTATCAGTAATTTTCTATCTTTTCATTTTTTTTTTTTTTTTTTTTTGTGTAATAATTGATATGCGACACAAGGTCAGTTCACTCGGTTCAGTATACAAAATCAATCTTTTAAGTATGTATATATTATTTAGTAGATTAGTAGATATAAGTGAGTTTGAAAAGGAGTATGGTAATCGATTACATAATCTTCTTATTATTTACATAATCTTCTTGTTTATTACATTTAAAGTGAAGTGTAAGTGTTGATATACAATTTGTTTAGTTTTCTACCAAAATTGTTGTTGTACGTGTATAACCAATGTTATATGCTTATGGTATGAAATTACGATCAAAATGAAACATTAGAGTTTAATCCATATATAAAAAAGAAATAAATATTATGCAATGGACTATATCAGATAATTGTGATCTAAATATACCTTTAATCCGACCATTTTCAAGTTGATGATTAACAAACGATTAACTGCTCGTTAAACAGAACTAACGATTAAGTGAATTAAGTAATATATAATTGAATTTCTTATATCCAGACAACACTATAAAATGCAATCGATTGAAACACTCTCACTCACATCCCTTGATTATACGAATATGATACCATGTTTTTTTTTTCGTTTGTTGATGAAGTGAGATCAATAATTGTAGGCTTCATATATTTGCAAAATTTTATGGGGATGCCCTTCATATATATAGAAAGTAAAAATATGGCTCTTCTAAGAAAATTTAAGCCCTTGATTAAGACAAAACAATGATGAAAATAGAAGCGGTGACAAATTTGTATTCATGTAAAAAAGACATACATTTAAAGTAATAATCGATGTTTTTTGTCTAGTGTTATGATTTTTATAAACGCGTTTGGCTTTTATATATTTTATTAAATTTTAAATATAAAAAGTGAACATTTTATTCCTTGTAAGTTACGTATACTTTTTTTTTTAAATAACTTTTTAAGAAAGAGTGTTTTACTGCACATAATTACATATTAATTTGGTTTACTATACGTAATTACATATTCCAGGCATTCCTATTTAGGGCTCTCTAAATCGCTCGTGCTAGTCATTCGTTCAATGCTTGTTCGCAAAATACTCAGTTTCATTTCAGCTCCGGGGTAAGTGAGTCGATCGACGATCGTTAAGGTTCAGTTTGTAAACGAGCAAAACATGAGTAAAGGTTCGTTGGGCGCAGTTTGGCTCGATTATATTATATACACCATACACGAATAGACAATTATATTTATATAATCATACATACCATTTTATTAGATTTGATCCGTTATATACAAATGTACAATTATATTTATACATATTAGACCAATCGATGCAATAAAAGCTTTAACACTTTTACAAGTAAACATTAAGTCGTTAAGTGATAGTCTTTGACTCAGATAATATGTTAATCGCCTCATCATCTCTAACCCACACCATAAGTCTATTGTATTCTGTTTCCCCTATCATCGTTCTAAACAATGTGTTAATCGCTGCATCATCTCTAACCCACACCAAAAGTCTACAGTCTCCCGTTCTCGCTATCAATGTTCTCGACAGTCTGCTAATCGCCTCATCGACCATAGCCTTATCTTCAACACTAGTTATAATATTGTCATTTATGATTATTATTATTAAGATATGAAATGTGACAGATTTTTTAAACATAACAACTTGAAACCTAGCATTGTCACTATTTGGATTTGTATTTTCAAACCGGATGACAACAATACACTACGGCTGCCAAAATTGTTAACCTCTTGCCACTCCTCCAATGCTCGTTTAAAAAGAGGTGCTCAGAAAATTGATAGTTTGATTCTCGTCTTAGTTGTAAACAAGTTGAGTGGCTTGATTCGGTTTGTAAGTGAGCCAAACACAAACAAATATCCGCTCTAATCGGCTCGTGAACATCCTTAATCACAATGGAATCCGTAAATCCACACTGTTTATATAGAGAACAAAAATAGTAGAGAAACAATTAAAGAACCATTACATTGTAATTCTTGTAATAATGAAAATTTCTTGTGATAATGAAAATTTAAAAGAAAACTAAGCACATCTTCTTCATATTCTAAAAACTTACCCTTCACACTCTATTTATTTATTATAAACGGTGTAAAGAATTATAATATAATAAATAACCTTAAAAAATATAATAATAAAAATGAGAAATGAAAACGTCTTTGAAAACACTAATATTTAAATAGAAAATGTGTTTTTCAGTTAAATTTAATAAAACGAGATGAAAAAAACGGTAAATGTTCTAAATCGGTTAATACTGAAAATTAACTTTGAGCCATACACATTACTTTGTATTAAGGAAAGAGATTTACTCTTAAAACAAATTTTCTTATTAGTAATTTTCACATCATCCTGTCCCTCATAAAATAATATAAAATAATATAAAATAAAATAAAATAAAATAATAACCACAGACTCTACACAATCTCGTACTTGACGATCTTCGCCACGTACCCCCTTCATAGGCTGACTTCGCAACCCAAAAAACAAAATAAAAAATAAAAAATAAAAAATAAATCAAAACTCAACACCAAAACAATCACCACATGCGTGTCAGACCGTGAAATTACTCTCATCCCTCCGTGTTTCATTCCCATTGGCCCACGTCGCCCGCACGGAAAAGTTTACAGCACACGCGTTCGATCAGATCACCCACCAACGGCCCAGATCTGACCTTGGCTTTTTAGGCAGGGAACCACCTTCTTAACATACTCCCACACGTCACTCGATCAGTTACCCCCCTGATAATATTATCGGGCAGCCCGGGCAGGTACCCCGTGGCGACACCAAAAAGCTTCACTTGAGGTCCCTCTTGTTTCCCCTTTATACGCCCCTCTCTCTCTCATCATGCTTTTGCGCTTCAACTTTGTTTTACCAAGTTGTTAACATTCTGTGTGGGTTTTTGTGTACAGTGATGTCAGTTACTTGATACTTATTTCCAATCGAATTGAATTTGAATTGAATTTGAATTGAATTTTGATCGCTTGTTTATGGTCGGAGTACCGGTGGCGTTGGCGGTGGCGTTGGCGGTGGATCATGGCGGAGATTTGCTGCGGTGTTGTGAGTGAAAACGAGGCGTCGCCGGCGTGTGAGTCCAGTTCTCAGGCCACCAGGCGGAAGAGGATGGACAAGCTCCGCCGTGTGAATTTCGTCGCCGGAGTGCCTACGGTGGAGGCGGAGAACGGCGTTAAACAAGCGAGAATCTCGATATCTCCGGCGTCGTTGTCGTTCTCACGGTGTAATTGTGGTGAATCGAAGGTGAAACCCGAGGATGACGGTGGTGAGTTTGGTGATCAAAGTGTTAAACCTGTGCCTGTAGTAGCTACAATTTTCAGACCGTTGAGATCTGCGGTGGTTGTTGGTGGTGAATCGTTACCGAAGTTCGGTGTCGCATCGGTTTGCGGTCGCCGGAGAGATATGGAAGACGCCGTCGCTATTCACCCTTCGTTTCTAACCGGAGACGACGATCACACCTCGGGTTTACACTATTTCGCCGTGTACGACGGCCATGGTTGTTCTCACGTACGTATAATCTATAAACTATAAACCAAATAACATCAAGTTAAGTTTTCAGTTGGATTACAGATTACATGATTATTGATCAAGTACTGATTATTGTTTATAAGGTTGCTACACGTTGCAAGGATCGGTTGCACTTGTTGGTGAAGGAAGAATTGAGTGAAAAACTCGAGTCGAACGAGTGGGAGAAGACGATGGAGCGAAGCTTCAACCGGATGGATAAAGAGGTGATCGATTGGAACAAAGGGAGCGTAGGCGGAAACTGCCGGTGCGAGCTTCAGGCACCGGATTCCGACGCCGTTGGATCAACGGCGGTGGTTGCAGTCATGACTCCTGATAAGATTATTGTTGCTAATTGTGGGGATTCAAGGGCGGTGCTTTGTAGGGGCGGGAAAGCGGTCCCTTTGTCGACTGATCACAAGGTCGGTTTACGGTTTACGGTTTACGATTTACGATTGATGGTTGAGATTACTTGTTTTCGTTAATTTTTGTTCGGTTTTTATATTTTTTTTTTGTGTGTGATTTTGTAGCCGGACCGGCCGGATGAGCTAAACCGGATTCAGGCTGCTGGTGGGAGAGTTATATACTGGGAAGGTGCTAGAGTTCTAGGAGTTCTTGCCATGTCACGAGCCATTGGTGAGGTTTTAAAACTTATTATTTTAAATTTTAAATTGAGTCGTACTATATACACACGAGATATTATTATGTATTCGCTAGATACCTAGTAAAACTAAAATTCTAAACATGGACAAACGTTATACAACTAGTACACCATATATCATTGTGTCAAGGCCATCGGTTAGCTTTTATACAGTTTAATCAGTATATATATACACATAAATGTTAAATATTATTACGGTATATAGTGACAAAATGTTATTATGTGCATACCAAATGTCATCGTGGTATATACAGATCAAATATTACTATATCAGGTATACATATAGACTAATATCAAATATTACTATATAATCAACACACTATGATATACACACCAAATATAACTAGATTAAAAACTCTTTTTATATGAGGTTTAACTAACTTTAAATTAAGATCCATGTCAAACACCTTTTGAAACGATCTACGAAAACTTTTTTCAGGTGACAATTACTTGAAACCATACGTAACCTCCGAGCCAGAGGTGACGATAACTGAGCGGTCGGCGGATGACGAGTGTTTGATAATCGCAAGCGATGGACTATGGGACGTGGTGTCGAACGAAACGGCGTGTGGAGTGGCAAGGATGTGTCTAAAAGGGAAGGGGCCATCAGCGAACTTGAAGAATGTGGTGGAGAACGAAGAGCCTGGGTCGGAGAAGTGGGACAAAGCGTGCTCCGACGCATCAATGCTGCTAACGAAGTTGGCGTTGGCTCGACGGAGCTCCGATAACGTTAGCGTGGTGGTTATAGATCTCCGGAGGAAATGAGAATGAAAACACGGGTGATTATGGACCATTGTAATGTTTTGGGGGGAAAGAAATTTGTCTTCCTAATCTTTCATGATAATCTAAGTTTAGACCATTGTAATTATTTTAATCAAATTAAATGGTTGTGTTTTCTTTTAACTATCCTGCTTTTTTATTTGTTATGTTCGTTATTTTTTTCTGTGTAACAAGCATTTACAATCTATTTTTCATAATCATTTTTACAATTACAATAAATATCATAACTTTTTCTTTCAAATAAATAAATTTTTTATACATTTATCATTACTTATCTTTTTTCATCCACGTACAATCACTTTAAAAATATTAAAAAAATTATAGGGGTTCTATTGTGTTTTATTAAATATGGGAAAACACGTTACAATTCCTATAAATTTTCTATATATTTACTAACAACCACTCACAATAATTATCACTTATAATATAAATCACTAACTTAAATAAAATTTGAGAATTGACTGCGATTACATCCAGACATTATGGGTGGGAGTAAAGGAGCTGTTGCATGCAGATTAATGGAAGATTATGATATCATATTTGATTAGATGATTATATAGCTTAATATTTTTAATGACTTCATATTTGTTTTTGTTTTCTGGGAATCTAACTATTTGGATTTAAACGTATTATTCATTAATCAGGAAATTGTTGTGATTTAGTTTAATGGTTATTGCAATACTCTAATTTAGACATGCATCACGCGTAACATATCTTTTCATATTGTTGATTTTATATACTTTGAAGAAAAATATATATTTTGTTTTATTGTCGTAAGGCATCTTTTTGGAAAAGAAAAGGTTATTGTTTCTTACAAGGCTTAAAGTTCAATAATTACGGTATCTGAAGCGGATTACGTAACTTGGGTTTCTAGTAGATCATCTACGGATATCAGGTGAAGAAACGATACCCTCTTAGTTTGGTTTCTTCTCAATGTTTCTTGTTTGTATAGTCATGAGAAACATGCTTACAGAACATCTACTTTTGCCCTTGTAACGATATTTAATTTCCTTAGAAGCTTTGAATCATGTAGTATGTGAATGTATAATTATTTGTCATCACCAAACATGTGTGCAATAATAGTTAGCTAACAAAATTCGATATGTAGCAAAATGGTCAGGCGTATCATTTCTTTTCTTCACGTACATGAAGAGGAAATAACAACACCATCCTTGGGTTTGTTATTATAACATAGAAGTTTAAATAATTAGTATCACTACCAGTGGCGGAGTTTGAGGAAAGGTTTAGAGGGAGGGGTAAATCGGGTAATCAGGGGGAGCTGAACTCAATACATATAAAATTTTCGGTTGAAATATGTATACATTTTCGCTATTGCGCATTAATTTATCCGTTGTTTAGCAGATATGTAGATATATCTTACAAAAAACACTAAAAGTTGTTCTATGGTTGGTTCATAATATATTGCCTAACTACTCATGTGAGTTGTTTTGTGTAAAATTTCAAACTTAGGAATTAAAAAAAATAAGAGCATGACTGTCTCGTGACCAAGGTACTAGCATTCATGACATGTGTTGGAAAAAGGTGAGGTTTACTTGTAATAATATAATTGCTTTTTTTCAAATCTAATTATATGGATTTAAGTTGAAATTTCCAATACATTAATCAAAAGGTTATTGTGATTATTACTTAAGTTAATACAATTATAATCAATTTAGACATGTGTATTAAAGTATTTCTCTTACTGTTAAATTTATTTATTTAAGGAAAAGCTCATTTTAATGTCTTAACACATTCCTCTCATGAAAAAAAAGTTATTATTTTTAGGGTGTGTCAGGTGGATAATAGCTCATGATCCAAACTTTTGGAAGGTTATATTAATATTTTTTTGTTTATTGTCATTTAAGTATTGAACGTCGATTAACATATTTAATAAAAAAAGTAATTGTATGGGAGATGGAAACAATAAATTAATAAGCATATTAAAACATAATAACATATTGATAAAGACGGATTAACCCAATTAAAAGTAAAAAATTAAATTTATTTCATGAGTTTATTTTCACTTGTCGTACTTAACATCCAAGCATTGTGGCCCTAGCTAGTTATAGAGTGTCAACTTTTTCTAATGTAACATACTTGGATTACATTAGTGTAGGCTTATTCATGTCATACATAAACAAACAATCATGTATCATTAACAAACATGCATTTAATTATAGTTAGCTAACAAGTTTGATGTGTAAGCGAAAGGACTAGCCTATTATCTGTTTTCTTAATGTCTAAAATGAAATAACCACACCATACTTGGTTTGTTATTAAGACATGAAGTCTAAACATAGAATATCACTAACTTATAATTTGTTTAAACATATATATAAATAAATCTTTTAGAATCACAAAATAAGCTGTTCTCCATTTCAAATTGGTATCCATGTTGGTTCATAATATATGGTCTAACTACTCATGTGAGTGGTTTTGTGCACAATTTCAACATATTAAAAGATGGGAGCATTATCGCTTTGTGATGTAACTACTAGTATTCATGAGATGTGATAGAAAAGAGTGGGCTCTACCTCCTAATTTAGCATCCATTTTAAGAGGGTTTTTGTGTCTCACCTTCTTAAAAAAACTACATCACCTCCATATTACATCGTTTATGATTAAAAAACTACAAGCTTTGATAAACAATTCCATTACAATTTTGTAAATGGTTGTGTTCTCTAACCCTTGTTAGCGACTTAACAACTTTATTGTAAGAAGACAATAGAGATCGATGTGCGTTGTTCTTGAATCAGACATTGTCGTTATGAGGATAACAATTCCATCCGGCCACCATGTATTTTCTAATGTTTTGTACCTTGTCAACATTACATTAAACATGCTAAGTTGAATATCGCTATAAGTTGTTCGTAACTTAATAATTTAGCGATCATTGTTAAAAATATGATATATCAATGGACAATGGTAGCCTACAATGCTTGTTGGTAGTACATGTTGATGGAGAAGAATATAAATTTTACATAAGTGCTACTTCCTGACATTTTCGATAACAAGTGTTTTTTAAAGCACGCAATATCTTCGAGCCTTGTGATACTACCCACGTGCTACAATTAAAATTATTATTACTAGTCACTAAATAGTAAATTATAAAGGGAAGAACATTTAGTACACATTCTTGACTTCACATAAAACAAGAATGTTTAACCATTAACAACGTAAATTTCACATAAAACTAAATAGTAAATTATTAAGGGAAGAACAATTTCTCATGTCTAAAAATGTATACAAAAGATAAAGCCTCATATCAAAATGTCAAAATATCAAAACATAGATGCATCAGCATCTTTATTAAATAAATTGGTTCATATAGAAACTTTCTATTTTTAGCAAAGAAAATACCGTTATGTGTAACAGCATCACGAATATTTTCCTAGAGATCACTTACGCCATCATACATTACGTTATAATAAATGGTCATCATACGCTGGTAAACCAACTATCGGGAACATGAGTTTACACATCCCGTATCTTTCGGTTACCGAATTAAAATCCCCTAAATCTTCAAATAAAATCTCATCATTTGTTGTGGTGTAGATTACATAATCAACATACGAATGATGAACGATAGCAAAAAAATTCTCTCCCTTGACCACTAAGCGAGATTTTGACCATCGAGTAGAAACTAGAAACATCATTGATGAATTAGATGCTAATTTGTTTAATCTGTTGTTATGTTTTGTTAAATCACGTAGGAGAGAGTAAAATTTTAATGATCTTATGTTTAAATGTTACAAAAAGGTCGTTATAGCCAACTGATGATTAAAATATGAAACACGTTTAAAAGGTAAGTTTGGAATATTGATCTAATCCACTAATAGAAACTATGCATCTGTGAAAGTATTTTTCGGTCTTATATCGTGAACGTATTTTAGGTCTTATATCGGCATCAAATATCGTTTTACGATAATCTGATTTGAGTTGGGTCGAGTGAGATCATACATAAAAAAATAAAATCAAGTTAGATATCCTAAATAAATTAAAATAAAGTACTTCATTCATTATAAGAAACATTTCATTGATTATAAGAATATAATATTTCATTGATTAGGATGATATGTGTATAAAGTTAATTGTGTTAAGTTAAAATGAGCTTAATAAACTAATGGTTTTATATAGATGAGTATAAAGAGCTAAATTGTTTAGTTTGGAATTAAATTATTTAAATATTTTAAATAAGCTTGAATTATCAAAATATTTTTTTTATATTTGTTAACTTGTTTATAATATGTTTATATTAGTTGAAAAATCTAGAACTTATAGTTAAATTTTCTAGGGGGTGATGTTAAAGTTTTATTCGGGTCGATCTTAATAAGTCAGTCGAACAGAGATTGCATAAATGTTTATATAATATAAATTTATAAAATGCTCGTGATCCATCTACCCGAAGGGTAGGTCTGAGTATGCATTTGATCATAACGATCAATTTTTTTTCCCTGAAAATATCTAGTTTTCTAGGAGTGATTGAACTCTCACCGAAATGGTGTTAGATATATGCATGTTAGGTTGGATCATGCAACATGTTTGAAATGTGAATACTTAAAAGCAATATTGCACATGCACTTTAATGTGAGTGTTTGAACAATGTTTGACAAATTATGTATAAACCATGAAAAGAGTCGCAAAAGGATGCTCAATGCATGAACGAGAATTGTAGTATTAAAATTATCAAATCAATAGTTCAAGTTATCAAGTATGAGTGTATATCTGTGAATCGTACTAAGAAAGCATGGTTATACGTTTATAATGGTTTATGATAATTAGGAATATAAGTGCATAATCTTAAAATGTGCTCGAATATTGTAGTATATATAAACACATCTTTTTAGTGCTGGAAACAAGAACGCTTGAGATTGTACTAGGATTGTGAGTACCGCATTGACATTTATGGCGTGGATCACTTGAACCTTACGACGCACATATGACATTGAAGATAACAGGTAGTGTTAGAAAAGGAGTTTTGTAAATCTTGTAGGGGTGAAAGGGGCACCATCTTTGATACCCTAATACATTTTACAACCGTAAGCATCGTCTAATGATATAATCTCACATCATTTGAACTTCAAATTATGATAAAACACTGCATAGAGTTGCAACCACTTAATAGTAAGTAGTGGGACTTGATGTTTTTAAACTGACATTACTTGTAACTATGCGTAAACTTGAAAAAAAAAACTTGCAACTACACTAATTTTTATCCAACTTGACACGAAAGGATGATACTATGTCCCAAGTTAATCACATTAAAATAAATAATTTTAGATCATTACAACAGTTATAATTTATAATAACAAGTCAATATATTTTATACAATTAATCCTTAAATGTATATTTTTTGTGTTTTGTTAAAGAACTGTGTAGTGTCGATTTTTTTCAATCGTGTTGCGTTGTTTTATATAATTTTATAACTATTATGTTTTTTAACTCGCTTTCAGAAAATATGATAATCGTGAGTCTGGGTCCCGGACTCAATCCCTTGAACTCTTGAACACATAAAATTGCCAGCTAGTGTAGATGTCAAAATTTTTTAAAATTAGAATTAGAGATCTAGAACGCTCACTGAAAATATTAAAGTCAAGGTTAGATACTCAACATTCTCAATCCATGAAGTTCAAAAGCTATAGATACATGTACTCTTTTAGTTAGACGATTCCCTTAGCCATTTTTGAAAAATAAAAATAGATGCCGGTCCAAGCTTAGAAAAATAAAATTAACTAGAGTCGATAATAAAGTTGCTGAAATCAAGGCTCGGATCCTTGAAATCCTCAACCTATGACATGCTAGTATAGATTTTAAAACTCTTAAAACCAAAATCAGAGGTCTTGGACTCTCGACAAAAAAATTAAAATCATTGTTATATACTCAGGGTTCTCGATCCATGAAGTTCGAAAATACACATACACGTTCATGTACTTAAGTTAGACTTTTCCCTCAACCGTTCTAAAAAATAAAAAAAGATGTCGGTCCAATTTTGGAAAGAAAAACAACGATGGTTGAAAATAGAGTTCCTGAATTCTTAAAGACGTTGAAATCAAGGCTCGGTTTTCTTAAAGCACTCAACATATAACATGTAGTATATGTTAGAATACTTAAAACTAAAATCAGAGATCTCGAACTCTTAACAGAAAAACTAAAATCAATATTAAGTACTCGGGATTCTCAATACATGAAGTTTGAAAACTAGACATAGATGTACTTTATTGTAGTTAGATTATTCTCTTAAGTCTTAACCATCTTCTAAAACATTGGAAAAGATGTTAAGTCCAAAATAGGAATAAAAGAAAAGAAGAAGGGTTGAAATTGTAAAGCTGAATTCTCAAAGGTATAATTATGCCATGTAAGCAAATGATATAAAAGTGGGACCCAAACAGGATGCTGCGTCACGATCTCGTTATGCGCTGGCAGAAACGTGGCTCCTTTTTTTGGCCGAACAATATAAAAAGGTTGTAAATGATTAATAATATATTAATTTTTTTCTAAAGGTTTCTATAATTTATTTTTTAATTAAAGATATGATTACATTTCACCTTATTTTATTTCATTTTAGTTGATAATATTATTAAAATATAATTAAGCATAATACAAAGTAACTACTCGCAATCATTGGAAAAGAGAAGGAAATTATGGCAGCATGAACTTCTTAAGATTTGATTTAAAAGCTTTTAGATAATGTAAACAAATTGAATTAGCAAGGTTTTTTAAATGACATGAGTTACATTAACTTGAATTTAAATACATGAAAACTAAAAAGTAAATTAGGTGAATTTACATATTATTAGACCATTATAATAATTAAAAGAAAAATAAATTAGATGATGATGCTTTCTAAAAGCATTCACATTAGCTTTCTCGTCCTCGTCCTTATATTTATATTAAAAAAACTATTTTTTTACTCATGTTTTCAATTAATTAATATGTTTTTATATACTTATCATTAGTTTTCTCTCTCTAGCATTCTTGGTTTTGTTTAGGGGGTTTCCTCTATTTCTTGGGTATTTCTACTATCGTGTGATTTGTTATTTATCTGTGTCTTGTTCTGTTTGTG
>BJCM01062556.1:0-21486 GCA_018326385.1 Flaveria bidentis | reverse complement strand
TATATATATATATATATATAATTATAAAATTAATGACTTAACGGCCACAAACAGCTAGGAGTCATTGAGTAAAAATCATTTTTGCTTCAACTCTATCGGTGACACACTAAGGGATAAACTACTGAAACCTTGAAAAGTTGCTCGGCCACGATTGAGAAGGAACAGGTCCCGCTTCCGCTTCATCGCCCTCGACGCTTTCCCGTTCACCTCTTCGTGTGGCCTAATATACGATTGTTTTTATGAAAATCAAATAACCTAATCCTAACGTTAGACTCATAAAAGGATATATTTTTTTAATCTTCAAGAATGCATATGCATTTTACACTTCATAATCATCGCCGTGCTGCCATTGAATCTCTAATGTATAGTATTAAAATTAGTGATTTAAACCCTGCGTGTCCCCGTGCAATTCTTTTATAACAAAGTAATTGTCTTTCTAATCCAAGATTCTAATCTTCCGTTTGAGTTATGTTATTTTCTAACTCTTTGCTATCTTGTCATCAATCAACCTAACCATAATCAAAATCACACATAAATAAAGAGCTAAGAGGCTGTTTGACAATTTCTGAATGATCAAGTACTGAATCAATAAAAAGTCTGAACCATTAAGTGTTGAACCATTAAAAAATCTAAACTATTAAGAGTAGTATATATCTTAACTATTCAAAAGCAAATATGTGACCAATTCAAATAAAAGATATTAACCATTTAGCATTACACATCTTAACCATTCAACATAAGTATAATGTTTAACCATTCAAAGACAAATGTCTGGATCATTAAATGCTAAACTATTCAGACATCTGAACCATTAAAAAGATTATTCGAATGCTATCAAACAGCCCCTAAGTCGGAATCAGTAGGCATGAATGGAGAAGCAATTGAAACTCTCAAAATCTCAGATTTCCCTTCTTTCCCTCTAGTACCAGTTTGTCTCTTCTGGAAAGCACACACTAAACACCCTTATGTTTGTCTTTTTCAACTGAAATCTTCACGTGCCAGAGGTCTTTTTTGAATATAAATAAAGTTTGATGGTTAATTTATAAACTCACAAAAAGTAACTGCACCCACCCACATAAGTGTTTAATACATAACTAGTTGAGATGAACTAATAGAAAGATAACAATGCTTTGATAAAATGTAAAAAAAAAAAAAGCTTAAATGTGCCATAAGATACAAACAGAAAAAGGTTTCTAAACATAAAATTTTAGTGGTAAATTTGAAAAATATGAAACTACACTGTTCATGAGTGTCAATGTATTAGAAGAAAGAAAGAAGAGGAGTTGGGTTGACATTAATTTTAGTAATCTTCAAGCATTTCATGAAATGTTTAGAGTTCAATCGTAATATGAATTGCTTTGATTGTAAGAATATTATTCAAATTTAATTTTCTTTAAACACTTGAATTCGAATCTCCATCTATTTCTGCTGAACCAAACGAAATTTAAAGTCACGAAACAAATTGAAACCATCATAAGACGTCAAAACGGATAAAGATGAATGACGACAAACATCGAACGAATAAACGAACCATAAATATAAAAAGAAAAGCAGAAATCCATCTGATAATCGACAAAACTCTACTGCCACACTTTGTCGTCTTCTCCGAAACGCGGCAACCCGTGGTGCTGCCACTCCGTCGTCTTCATCTACGTGTCCACCGCTTTCTCCTCTACATAACCACCACCCACTTCACTCAACAATCATCAATCATCAATCATCAATCATCAATCATCAATCATCACACCGATCACAATGGCAAATCTCTCAATACTCACCTTCTCAATTCTGATTCTAGCTTCGAGTGTTGTAGCCAATGGGCTGTTGGGAGGAAGAACAAAAGTACCTGATGTGAAAACGAACAAGGAGATTCAGGCGATGGGGAGGTACTCGGTGGAGGAGTACAACCGCCTGCGGCGGAGCACGGCGCCGGCGGGGAACGACGACGGAGATCTGGTGTTCTCTCGGGTGGTGGAGGCGGAGAAGCAGGTGGTGGCGGGGATGAAGTATTACTTGAAGGTTGAGACGGTTGACAAGAGGAATGGAGATCTGAAGGTGTTTCAGGCGGTTGTGGAGATCAAACCGTGGCTTCGGTCGAAGCAGTTGCTGAAATTTGCTCCGGCGCCGGCGATGGCGATTTCGCTGCCGGTGTGGTGAACTGCAGTTTGGCCGGAGTTTTTACACCGCCGGCGGTGTAGTCTACTTTGTTCTTTTTGTTTTCTTTGAGTGTAATATGTGAGGCTAGTATAATGCTTAATAAACATGTATGAAAGCAAATGATTAAACTAAAGTTTTGGTTACCAGTACCCTGCTTACTAACATACTGCTTACTAACAAAATCAAATACCAGTAACTTGCTAATTAACAAGATCACATTGCTAATTAACATTTCTAGAAAAATGAGATATTCTAGACATGTAAATGCGAAAAGGTACACTCGAAAGATATGGGATCATATGTTTGAAACAAATGCTAGAAATCAAAACTTACATCAATGATTTATAATAATAATAATAATAATATATCATTGGTCATATTAACTAGTGGTTTTAGGTCTGAAATTTTAGTAACAATGTACACGTACCGGACTGGCCTACCAACAATGCAGCATGCACTTAATGATCATATGGATATTCGGAATCGTTCTCCTTCACTTTAAAGTGATGTGCTTGTTGACCGCTACAATGGATGTTCCACATCTTTAGGTATGCTCGCTCTAGATTTCTAACCTGAAGATTGACAACCAATTGGAAGAGTTAGGACTCTAAACAACCCGTGCTCACCCGAGCTCGCTAAAAGCTCAAAGTTCATTTAACAGAACAAGCTTAAGTCTGTACTTGACATATCAAACTCTACTGAGTTTGGAGGTGTAAACAAGTCAAGACACACATACTACTTGAGATCAAAGAAGCTTGAGCTGAGCTCATACATTCAATAAACGAGCCAGAGCTCTCATGTTGAACTTGACTATGCTATTAAGCCTTTACATATTTTTATTTAGTATCTCATATATATTGATATAAATATAACTATTGCATGTGAAATTAAAATACAAATAACCAAAATAAATTATATTATATACAAGTAATATTATATATAAAACTTTAACTAAATTTATATAAAATTTATTAAATAATTCAGAATATTAAACAAATAAAGCTTGAATAACTACTTAATCTCAAGCTTTATAAATAGAGATCAAAACGAGTCGAGCGTGAACTCTCTTAAACTCTATGGGCGGAATTGTTAGTTGACAATAAGAGGTCAAAGATTTGACCATGTAGAAACTGAGTGTGGCCATGTGAACTTACCCATCGTGATGTATCAAAGAGAGGGCAGCTAAGGCGCGATCGCTTGAGTCTATCTGTAAGATCTTGAAGCTTGGCCGGATTCAAAGCTAGATATACTGCTTTGTCTTCATACTCTTTCATGCTTCAAGTTAAAACAAACAAAAGTTAGAAAATTTGTTATGACCCATTTTGTCAGGTTATTCGACCCGGCTGGCGGCTGGCTCACTCGTTCGTCTTGCCACCTCTAGCTCAACACTCAAATCTATTTAAAGGATCTTAGATCGAATGCTGACCTGTTCACTATCATCTCCTCGCCAACTCCGGTAGCCAAACAGAGTGAACCAGCAACTCTAGTAGCCATTTTCTCAAGGGGAAGGGTCACCATTGGCAGACCAGCCCAGAGGACATCTGTTCCTGTTGTATGTGCATTGCATAATGGCCTATTTCACGACAGTGCAGACATAGTCACTTACCCGTCGTATAAAGAAAAAAAGTCTTACCTTAAAAATGATTGGCACAACAAGACTCAACAATAAACATATATACGAGACACGTTAAATACATTTCAATTTTGCATAGGAGAATTGCAAGACCACGCAAATATATACATATTACAATAACAGCAGCTATTACTTTTACAGTAATTAATGTATAAGATGGTATGTAAATCTGCAAACGTGTATGTGTGTGTATGTTTATTCGTTTAATACAAAACCAGTTTAAATACAAGAAATACTAGACATGATAATTTGACGTAATGCATAAGATGGTATAATGGTATAACCACCTCCAGTTTTGTCTATATTTTTCTTTCACTAAATATGGTAAGCAATATGTATGCAACAGCTTATCCCATTCTTTTGGTTCTAAAATTAAAAGTTATATTGGTTTGGTATTGAACGGCTTCAAAGACGGGCCTTAGAGCAATGGGTAAGGTTGTTGATTTATGACCTTGAGTACGTGGGTTCAAGCCGTGACGAACAGCCTCCTACATATAGTGTAGGGTAAAGCTACGTATATTAGATCACGAAGCGATCCGGCCCCTCCCTGGCCCGTGGGCTTGGACCATGGGCAAAGCAAGAGCTAAGACAAGCACTAGGCATCCTTTTTTATTGAACAGCTTTATACATATATATGCACATAGATATCCACCTAGATACACTGATACATACATAGAGTCATAGACAGATACATACACATAAACATATATACACACATGCATATATTTGAAAATGGTTAAAGTAGCATACGTGTCAAGACAAAGATCGGCAAGAGAACAGCGTCTGATGTGTTCATTTTTTGTAGCAACGTCTGTGAAAATAATTTGGTCTGGCTTAACACCCTGTGCAGCAGCATCTACATACACAAACATGATGCAATTAAGAAAATGTTACTCATTTAAACCCGAACCAAATTTGAAACCGAGGCGTCCCACCCACTTTTCCACCTCTACAAAAAGTAATGAATTATGCTAGATAACATATAAAAAACATACAAGCACGAAGTCTCATCTCGCCAGCAGCTGGGAATCTAAGAAGCCAAAGAGCACTATTTGGAACGCGCTTCAGGATATTGCACCTAGAACAAACGTACTCTGTGAGTTGGTTGAAAAACAAACTTACTATGATCTAACGCCTGTCTAAAATCTCCAGATTTGTAACTTTGATGAGCAACTGACATTAGCATCTCCTCCGAAACTGTAAACAACCAGTCAACTAAATTAACAGTTCCAAAACCCTAAATAGCTTCAAATCTCGGATAGAAATAACAACATACGTTACAAACAGACTCACACCTATACAAACAATAATCAAAACAAAATTCAAACCTTCACGCGACTCCAATACGTGTAATAGTTTAGCATTCGTGTTCGACGAAGCCGGAGCGACTTCCGTCGACAACACGTACGATAAATCACGCTGATGATCACCATTGCTGTACGAAACCCTAACAGCCTGCTGCAACAACTGCTGCTGCTGCTGCTGTTGATGTTGATGTTGAACCTGCCGTTGATCGCTCTGCAACGACAGCATAACTGATCGCCGGAAACACACAAACAAACTCCTGAAACAAAACCGTCGTCACCGGTTGGATTCCTTCTGCTTTTCAGCAATAATTCACGGAACGCAGCGATGATGAGAATAGCGTTTCATACGATTCACGATGGAAACGATTAGAAAATCTGATGGATGAATGAATGAATGATGGAATTTGATTGAATGGAATTAGGGTTTTGAGTGTGATGTATCGCGATTAAAGGCGGATGAAGTTGTTGGTTGATTATTTTATTTGATTTGATTTGATTTGATTTGATCTGGAAGATAATAATCAGCAATCAGTGGTTATGTGACACGTGGTTTCTTCAACGGGTGGGAGTCTTGGTTTGTGAGTAATGTTTGGTCAAAGGATGTTCCCTCCGGATGATTCCACGTTTCCACGTGATTTTTCTTTTTATTATAATATTCCATAAGTAAGATAAACTAGACTTTTTACGTGTTTTATATCGTACGCGACGTGATAAAGTATTGACTATAATCAATTTATATTTTTTCTGAATTAAATCTATGTTAATACGTAGAGTTACTTAAAACGTATTATATTCGACCCGGTTTTTTTTTCAAACATAGATTATGTCGAAGCATACACTTACAATCGTTGTGACTCGTTTTCCAATTATATTTACATCAAAACGTATGGTAAATGAAAATAGTTTTTATTTGATCTACTCGACGCGATTTTATACAAAACTTTCGTCGAAACGTTAGTGTATATAAAGTTAAGCACGATAACATTTTATACTTAAAACAAAGTATTCTATATGATTAAAGGTTGCAAAGTATTTCTATATAATGATAATCTAGGATACTCACACTCGAGATAAAAACACCTTTGACTTTTGGGGAATAATCGAGTGGCTATACCACACAATTGTATGGGACTTTTAGAGCTCTAATAATGTTTAATCTTAAGGATAACAACATTATGAAGTTGGTGCAAACAATTCTTTGACTTTTTCTTAAGCTCCGATTTCAATACATCTAGAGAATGTGATTAGTTGGTATACTTGTTTTTATTTCATTTGTTGTTTCATAAATAATTATACATAATACAATTTTTGGTGGTTAACAAATTTTCATGTATTCCTAGGGTTTGAAAACTTGTTTTCTTTATAACAAGACAATTAAAAGAATGTTGAATCAAAATTTCTATCAACTGACAGTTATTATAAAAGTTTTACGAAAATTAAATACTAGGTATTTTTTGTGACCTTCAAACAAACCTTCCACATGATTATCAATATTTTAATTGTTGTGAGATTCGAATGAAAGTTTAACTAGAGTTCAAGAAGAGTTCCTCCACTCAATCCTAGATTATGCATTGGACTGATTATATGAGACTAAACTACAACTAGTCGTCCATAGCTAACCTTAGTAGTGATGATTCATTTCTCAACCATATTATTAGTTAAACATTTAAGCATATCATGATAATCCATAGGAAAAAAAATCCAATGAATCTCATGACCAATGCTAATATAAATAACTTGGGTGAGTTATCATGATTGTTTGCTAATAAATTATATATTTGTCTAGTCAAGCTGATAATAAACAAAAATGTTATAATATACATGTATTGGTGGGGAATATGTGGATCCTTGTGTGCTTAATGGGGTACATTGTTGAATGGGAAAACCACATGACCATGGCTTGGGGCCATTAGCGAACACATCCTCATAACCCATGCGAGGACATTGTTGGTGGTTGTAAAAGATTCATGACAATCAGAAGACACTAGACAACTACGACTCATATTATTATGCATGATAAACTTTATAGTTATAAATTGTCTCATGAGCGTACTAGCCTTACCAGTCGTAGTTAATGTTATATTTAGTATACTTTTACACACAGATAATGATGTGCAAATTAAAAGCTATTCAAGACAGAGGCTTTACAAGCTTTAGTAATCATAATCATGTTTTTGCATAAAAGTGTGCAAAAACAATGTTTTGGAAGTGAAATAAAAAATTTAGTTTATCAATCGTGCATTTCACCCGGTTGTTACAGGGGGTAAGTAGGACAAATGCAATATGCAGATTTATCATTGCAGATTTGTCATTGCAGATTTGTCATCACTCTTGCTAATGTGCACAATGAAAACATTGTTACACATAACGGACGGATCTTGAATAGCAAACGATTAGAAACAATGTTCATTTTTGCATTTACTATAAAAAATCACATATAAACTTTCATTAAACCTACACATATGATCACAGACTTTGTTTTTTGTGATACGATCCCCTATCATTCTCAACACAACAACAAAGTTCCTAAACTTTACTACTTTATTTTCAAAAAAAATCATTCACTTCGCATGATAAAAACCTTTTATATTACATAATTTTGTGAACAGACATTTTCTTTTTTGCATATTTAGTACCTAAATTTTATAAAGAACCACTAAACTCTATAACAATAATTTTTACACTTTTTTATAGTTACTAGTAGTATATTTAAATTACTTTATAAATCAATCGAGTTTTCAAAATAGATAATATTTTAGTTCTGTATATTAATTAAAGACGGACTATGCAACTTGTGTGAACATCTACACAGCCATTTAGCTTACCCTTCAATAGTTCCTTCTGCATCTGTTACCCGAATACTTGTAATTTTTGAAGACTTCTAATGTGTGCATGTCACACCCGGCCCATCGCATCAACAATATTGTCTGTTTTGCCATCGAGCAGCTCACGGATTTATTTTTGGTTGCCCGAGTGAAAACTTTCAAGGGGTGTCACCCATCCCTGGATTGCTCCCACCTGAGGACACTTAACTGTGGAGTTCTCCTCTCATCCACAGTCAACACGCCCACGCGCGTTGTTAATGTTAAAGGTCAGACATTTCTTATGAACTAGGAATCTCTCATGTCCACGGCCGATATCGGATATGTATAGGGTGTCACAAGCACCCCCTGTTTGGACTCATCGTCCTCAATGAATCCGAGAAGTCACCATCATTGGTGAGGTATGTCCCACATCCCGAACGACACAGGAGTAGCTCTGATACCATTCTGTCACACCTGGCCCCTCGCATCAACAATATTGTCCATTTTGCCCTTGAGCAACTCACGAATTTGTTTTTTGTTGCCTGGGTGAAAACTTCACACGGAGGTCACCCATCCTTGGATTGCTCCCACTTGAGCACGCTTAATTGTGGAGTTCTCCTCTCATCCACAGCCAACACGCCCAAAACGCGTTGTTGATGTTAAAGGTCAGACATTCCTTGTGAACCAGGAATCTCTCATATTCACAGCAGATGTGGGATATATGTAGGGTGTCATGGTGCATGACTTAAAATTGTATTGAAAACATAAAAAACTAAAAAATTGCATGATACAAACAATCTTTGTGAATTAAAGAAGGTGGACCTCTTCCTTGCCTTCTCAATGCATCCTCTTTAGTATCCATTCTCTATTTCACGTACCGAAGACATTAATTAGAAGTATTTTTTCCATTCTATGCTAATCATTTAACTTGAAATGCTATCGTACTTTTACTGATGTACTTACATTTAATAGCTCATCAACTTTATTTTGCTAGACCTGATCACCTTCATTTGCATTACATGATCAATCTTTTTTCATTTGTTGTAAACCGTCACTAATGTAAAATTCTAATAATCAAACTAATGCTATTAGATATTGGCTTGGCAAAGTTGAAACCAAGCGTCAATAGGCATGAAAAATTGACCGGTGAGTTATTGATCAAAAGGGTATTAATCACGTATCCTTTGACTCATGGATTGATCATAAAAAATAATACGCAACAATTAAATCCGAATTCATATATTTAGTAGCAAGTGATGATGGTTAATTGAACAAACTTGAAGCAATACAAGCAATTTCTATGCACACCATTTTGTTGATTCACAGGTTCAAACAATGTTCAATTCAATACAACAAGTAACAGTAAGCAATACATAATAAATATTATCTCATGTTTATTCACAAAAAATAAACATCAGATAATATTTATTTTTACCACAAGGGGAGTAAAAACATATCAAATCATCATTGCAAAAAATACAATTAAGAAAAAAAGTTGAACCTTGAATCTTTATTAATTATATTACCCTGAATATTTAGATTAAGGATAAGGATAAATTGTATTATAATATTGACGATCTCAACTTTATCATATGATACAAAAAGCCAAGTCATATTAAAATCATGTAGTTTATTGAAACCTTAAAACGAGTACATAAAATTTGATTTCTAGGTGGAATGATTTCAAGAAGTGATCGCACCTTTCACCAGTGGTGGAGTTTGAACAATATCATAAGGTGGCAGAGAAGAAATTAAATTTTCTTATAGGGGCGAACTCGCTATATGTATAAAAATTTAAATTATCGGATAAAAAATTTACCCTATCAGGCCAAGATTTTACATTACCGACGGAAAAAAGAGGCCCCCCGGCCCCTATTAACCTTCGCCATTGCCTTTCAATCCCAATTGCTTTTCTCAAATTCACACGACACACTAGGGATGGTAATGGGGTTGGCTTAGGACGGGTTTAGGTAATCCCAACCCCGTATCCGATTTTAAAAGTGTGTTTCATACCCGCCCCAAAACTCATCGGGTATGTATTGGGTATTCCGTCAGATACCGGGCATACTCGCGGGTGATCGTGTATGCTGTTAAGTTCATGAACAATACACGTTGAGCATACTTGCCCGACATTTCTGGCAAATCTCTTGTCGTTATCTCTTTTCAACCATATCTATTTGTTCATGTCTTGTTAACACTCTTTCAATAGTGGATATGTTTTGAAGAATAAAAAAAAATCTAATTCTCAAGTTAGTCGACTATGATATTAGAAGATGATTGAACGAGATGAATATGAACTAAAAAACTTAAAGATAATATAATATTATTAAAATAACTAAAAGTTAATATCACAAAAACAAGTAATATTATTACCTGCAATACAAAAAAATACAATACAAAAACAAGTAATTGTCATCAAAAGGAATTAATCTTGCATAAGCATATCACAAAAACAAAACGATTCAATAAATTTAGAACTCAATAAGTAAAATCAAATATGACATTAACAATTCCAAAACAGGATTTCTTGAAGCTTACAACACCTCCAAGAGAAACATGAAAACAAGAAGCAAGAAATGAAGCATATTTTACACAATCGTTGATCAAGAACACCATAAACATTCACAAATATACAAACGCATATACAAATCAAAGATGATCATGGGAATAATTCAATCGTATGTGAATTAGATCGTTAAATTACACACGTATTCAAAGTGCGTGTTTAACCGGATAAGTATTAGATGTTAAACCGAAAAATACTAAATATCGGAAAAAGAGATCCTACGAGGCATGAATCATATATGATTTTGAAAGAGCCTACCATAGATCTAGGGTTTTAATATGTTTATATCATTATACGTGGTCTTTGAAACAAACATCCAAAAGATGTCGAGTCAGCTGACTGCGAGAAACTAAATCCGATCATAGGATGCTGGGCGGAAAAATACAAGAGTATTCTTACACATGTAATTATTTATTAGTATTTAGTATAACAATTTAAAAACGCCCAAATGCTATACATCTACAGTAACATCATATGGTAACATTATATTGCCGATCATATTACAAATCGTGTATTGAACAAACCATTAACCACACCAAACTATACTCACCCCTGCATATCTCCGATCTCAATCTCGACTCAAATCCCCCAATTCTCACCAACCCTTTACTCATCGTCCCAAAGGGTGTCTCAAACCCCTTCATCTTCACCCGAATTCCCCCAAAATCCTGCAAAAAACCCACCAAAAACCCTCAATCTTGCACCCAACAATGTCAACAGAGATGGCGACCACCGATCCCGAAGGCATCGACGGAGTTCGCATGACCTGGAACGCCTGGCCCCGCACCAAAGTCGAAGCCAGCAAGTGCGTCATCCCAATCGCTGCATCGATCTCTCCGATCCGCCATCATCCCCTCATCCCCACGAACCCTTATGCGCCATTGAGGTGCAAGACTTGTGCCGCTGTGTTGAATTCGTTCTGTCGCGTTGATTTCTCCGCCCTCATATGGATCTGCCCCTTTTGCTTTCAAAGGAACCATTTTCCCCCTCATTATTCAGGTATATCGGAGACCAATGTGCCTGCGGAGCTTTACCCCCAATACACGACGATCGAATACGCGATCGGGAATCTTGATGTGCATCATGTGCTTCCTCCGCCTGTGTATGTGTTTGTGGTGGATACGTGTATGATTGAGGAGGAATTAGGGTTTGCGAAATTGGCGTTGCAGCAGGCGCTTGAGTTCTTGCCGGAGAATGCGTTGGTGGGGTTTGTGTCGTTTGGGACGCAGGTGCAGGTTCATGAGCTGGGGTATTCGGATATGTCGAAGGTCTACGTGTTTCGTGGGTCGAAAGAGATGAGTAAAGATCAGGTTTTGGATCAGTTGGGGTTGGGTGGAGGGTTTGCAGGTGGCCGGAGAGTCGGTGGTGGGATGCAAGGTGGGGGTGTTGTGAATTCTGGGGTCACGAGGTTCTTGCTTCCTGCGTCGGAGGGGGCGTATGTTATTCATTCTGTAAGTTTTGTTATGGTTTTGATTTGAATTTGAATAGTTTGATGTGAATGGGTGCTTATTTGAAGTGATGGTTCAGCTTTTGGAGGAGTTGGGCACGGATCAGTGGCCTGTTGCACCTGGTAATAGGTCGTTGAGGTGTACTGGGGTGGCACTGAGTGTTGCAGCTGGTTTGCTTGGGGCTTGCTTGCCTGGTACTGGTGCGCGAATAGTTGCGTTAGTGGGTGGTCCGTGTACCGAAGGCCCTGGTTCGGTAAGCACATTTTGCAACTTGTTTCACTATATTATGTTATTAGATCTGATGATCAACTTGTTAATGAGCATAGCTTATATGATATATCATATATAGTAGTTAATAGTTCCTCTATACGTTGCATATTGCTGTCGTTATTTTCGTGATCCGGTGAAGTGGTATACTGGTTTTCATCTTTGAAAGGATTAGCGCAGGTTATTCTATCGTAATTAGTTATGGTACTATTTTATAAGTGAATATGTTCCAGCATTGTTGTATGAGCAAATGATTCGTTTATTACTAAGAATGTTTATGAATAAATTTAGTATTGTAAGTGGTTCCTGATCTGACTTCGTTAGACACTTTTGGATGAAGTGCTTGTAAATTTTGGGTTTTTATATGGTTTTGCGTATTGGTTTATAATAGTAATGAATTAGATAGCTATAAAAGTATGTAATTGATTTTGGCCTTGGTGTTTGATGGTTATGAAGATCATAATTCATATCTTATCATTGTTTTTGTTTCCACTTATGAGAAAATCTGAATTTTTGTTACTTTTTTTTGGCAGATTGTATCCAAAGATCTATCGGACCCGGTTCGTTCACATAAAGATCTGGACAAGGACGCAGCACCATATTTTAGGAAGGCTGTTCAGTTTTATGAGGAACTTGCAAAGCAGATGGTCAACCAGGGTCATGTCTTGGACCTTTTTGCTTCTGCCCTTGACCAGGTACGACACTGAATATGTGGATCTTTTTTATCTGTTTGTAGATTTAAATATATAATGATTGTTTATTGGTTTTATTTCTTCAATGTCAACCATATATTATGATTTCTGAAATTGTCAACTTTTTATAAGGTTAATAATTCTGTATGTATGATGCTTCTCTTCTATCATTGTTTTTCACATCAGAGGGTGTTTGGATATTCAATTTGGAATTGAGTATGACATATTAAATATCTAAAATCAGATAATCAGCTGTAATAAACAGGCAGCAGGATGTGCCTTTGCTGTTTGAAGTTGTAATAATAAAAAAAACAGTTGTTTAGTGTTTTGACATATTTTGATGATTTGAGGAATATGTATTAATGGCCAAATAGGACAAAGTTTTGAACAAAAGGCAAAGCTATCTGTAAATTGTAATGTAGAAAACCTCTATCAAAATTAGGTTAAGGAACGAGCAAAATCAGCTGCTCAAGTGTTTTGACATATTTTGATGATTTGAGGAATATGTATAAATAGCCAAAAAGTACATTTTCTGAACAAAAGACTAAGCTATTTGTAATGTAGAAAACCTCTATCATAGTCAGGTTAAGGAACGCGCAAACAGGGTTTATTAGCTGGTATCAAACTGATTTGTCAAAAATGATCATTTGACCCTAAATATGAGATTACTAATTTAGTTTCTATATTCTTAGGTTGGGGTTGCAGAGATGAAGGTGGTTATTGAAAGAACCGGTGGCCTTGTTGTTCTAGCTGAAAGTTTTGGCCATTCAGTTTTCAAGGATTCATTTAAACGTGTTTTTGAAAAAGGGGAGGAATCTCTTGGCCTTGCTCATAAGTAAGTATTATCATGCTTGATGACTAACGTCTAATGGTTATATTCTTATACTAATATATCGTGACTTTTGTATCATTTATAAACTCATCACAAATTTCTTATTATCAGTGGCACTCTTGAGATCAACTGTTCAAAGGACATTAAAATTCAGGGGATAATTGGACCATGTACATCCTTGGACAAGGTCAGTTACTAAATCTTAGCTGAAACTAGAAATGATCATTGATCAAAATATTTTGTTTATTTTCTGAAGTGCTATTTACTGACACTCCGCAGAAAGGACCTGCTGTTGCCAGCACAACAATTGGTCAGGGGAACACGACAGCTTGGAAGCTGTGTGGACTGGACAAAGATACTTGCTTGACTGTATTCTTTGATATTGCATCAAGTGACAAAGATCCGTCTGGCAATGTAAATCCACAGTTGTATATACAAACTGTTACAAGGTAAATAAGATACTTGATTTGTGTTTTTCTTTTCGAGAATCTGGGATAGAGTTTACTGGAAAGAGTGATTGGGCTCACTGACACAATTCATATGTGCTAAAGTATTGGCTAATGTGAGTGACTCTTGGGCCATTGTACTAGGTTCTACTAATTATTATTCTTGCAAAAATTGCATAAGTTATACTTCTGATTATCTGGTTATTTAGGGGGCATATAATTAGTTTATCGGAAAATTTGTAGTTACCTATGTACTAACTTTTTAACCTACTATTGCTCCCATTGAACAAAAGGTTTTTTCTTGTTCTACTAATAACTATTATGTTCCTTTTGGTCGTTATATATATTAGATTCTTAAAAATAATCCGATTTGCCAAACTTCAAACACTGATTATTTGAGTATTAGAAATTCAAACAACAGAACATGATCCAATGCTATTCTACTGCTCGTGTATTTATATTGATCATCTGATTCTTACAATCAGAATATTAAATATCATAAATTATTTTCAAAATGCATTTTAAAAAACCCCTAAACATTGCAAGAAAGAGTGATTGTAGGCAAAAGGTGGCAAGTAAGATATAAGTATATAACTTCTTTGCATAATTACTGTTTGTCCATAATTAAGTGTTCTTTGGAAAATTTCTAAAATGCTTGGTAGCTAGTAATTAGAAGCCAAATACAATGGTTTTAGAAGTCAATCTCTATATTAAATATGGATCAAGAGAAGAAACATGCGTTTGGTTCCTGCAACGGGCATGTTGTAGGATACTTCATAGTTATAGAGATGGGGTCATAACTCATAAGTTAAAGTACATTTTATGTACGTAACATATTTATGGCTTATGTATTTTGGTGCAGTTACCAGAGTGCTGATGGGCAATCTAAATTACGAGTTACTACCATTACTAGAAGATGGGTAGATAGTGCTGTTGTTTCAGAGGTAAGATAGTAAAATCATTTATTGTTTTGTTGCTTTGATAAAATATATCGGTAAAAATGTAACTAACCATACAACTTTTTGCTAAACATAATATGAGCAAAAGGTTGTCGATATATGTTATAGTTATTCGCTACTTTGCTTAATAATTCAGTGTTTTTGAGAACTACATAAAGTCTACATATGCTGCTCATTATGAAACATATTTTGTTTCACATAATCGCATACAAAGTAGTATATTTCTCTTCAACATCAACATGTATATATGGATAACATTTTGGTCTAAAAGAACAGGTTTTGAGCAGAGACTGATCTTGTTCTAATTTTTGTAAATAATTTCATTTAGATTGATAACTATAACTTAATCTAGATACATATGAGTTGAGAGATGTTTTTCACAGGAATTGATACAAGGTTTTGATCAAGAGACCGCTGCTGTAGTAATGGCTAGATTAGCATCTTATAAGATGGAAATCGAGGTAGGCATTTGGCAATTTTTTTGCTTTATTGTGTAGGGTTTCCCTTTATTTCTCTCTCTCTCTCTCTCTCTCTCTATATATATATATATATATATATAATTTTTCACTGATGGAAATTATTAATACTTTCAGGACACATTTGATGCTACAAGATGGTTAGATAGGAACCTCATTCGTCTATGTTCTAAATTTGGTGACTACCGAAAAGATGATCCATCCTCATTTTCTTTAAATCCTAGTTTCTCATTGTTCCCTCAGTTTATGTTCAATCTTCGGAGATCACAATTCGTGCAGGTAAAACTTAGATGCGTTGCTGAACTTTCTCAATTTAGAGATCCACAAATGGACCTGTGCAAAGCCCGGTGCTAGGCCTGTTTAGGAATGAATATATGGTCCAAAAAACAAGTTCCTTACAAAATTTCTTATATGTGATATATCTGTACTTTTGTAATTTCTGTATGTTAACTATATTTTTTGAGTTTAATTATTTTTACATATAAAATAAATGTTAAATTTGTGTGGTTTTTATGAATTTTAATAATACATATTAATTAGAGTGAACTAATATAAATATGATTTTTAAGAAAAGCTATGAGCGGGTTTTCAAGGATCAATTAGGAGTTAGGAATGAGTGGGCCTAATGGTGCCCTTTTACTGAAAATAGTTTGGGTCTTTGCACATCCCTTTTATAATCCTCATATGTAGGATTATTTCTTTTATCTTATACTTTTTTTATATTTAATCTTGAATCTTGATTAAACTGTTTACCCTTTTCATTTTTATGTGTTTTTTTGTTGTTGCAGGTGTTCAATAACAGTCCAGATGAAACTGCTTATTTCCGCATGATGCTAAATCGAGAGAGTATTACAAATGCTACAGTCATGATTCAACCTTCATTGATATCATATTCATTTCAGTCACTTCCTCAACCAGCATTGCTTGATGTGGCTTCCATTGCTGCTGATCGAATCCTGTTACTAGATTCATATTTTAGTATAGTTATTTTCCATGGTATGACTATAGCTCAATGGAGGAACTTAGGTTACCAGAATCAGCCAGAACATCAAGTAGGCTACTCTTCTTTTTCTTTTAATGTTTAATTGATTGAAATTTTTGAGAAATTAGTATTAAATAAATTGAGTTACGGGGGGTGTTTTGACGCTTGTGTATACTGAATCATAGATCAGTTTTGAATGTTCAAGTACAAGTGATTATGATTTTTCTAGTTATTTAGTTTAATAATAATTAGATTTTGAGGAGCATGTAACAAGTAGTTGTAATAAAACTGAATATTATTTAAATTTGAAATTTTCTGTCACTAGGTTTGATCAATCACTTTCTTATTCCCATGTTATACTGGGCATGCGATAATTTTGTTAATATATTGTTTACTAAGCAGTAAGCAATCATGGGATAGGTCATGTAAATGTTCTGAGTTATGTGTATATATTAATATGTGCATGTAACCCTTTAATATGTTGACCTTTTTTATGTCTCTTAACAGGCATTTGCACAGTTATTGCAAGCTCCACATGATGATGCTGAACTGATAATACGCGATCGATTCCCTGTCCCAAGATTAGTGGTGTGCGACCAACATGGTTCTCAGGTTCTTTACCCGTCTATATCTTTTTCATACTAAACCTAAAATGTACAGAGTAAGCAACGCCCATTTTATTTTATTGCAAGTCAACCCATTTGCTAACGAGTTGGTCAATTTTGGTTTCTTTTTCTAATAATAAAAATGGGTTACATATAACAATACGCTTGATTGTGAGCGCTTAAATTGGTCAAATGTGATGAAATAAATCCAAAGAACCTCCCACACTCTTTTATTCAAAGATTGATATTATTATTCTTTATTAATTATTATTTCGTAATCCTAGTTTAATACACAAATTAGAAAACAAGAAAAGGACAAACGGCGTGGCGGGTCAACCCATTTTGACTTGCATGAAAAATGACATGTTTGAACTATAAACCAGAACCTGTTTTTATTCGTATCTTAGGTTTGACTGATTGGTTGTTTTACATAAAACAGGCTAGATTCTTATTGGCTAAATTGAACCCATCAGCAACATACAATAATGAAGTAGCTGCTGGAATGGATGTTATTTTCACAGATGATGTCAATCTTCAAGTGTTCTTTGAGCATCTACAGAAACTTGCAGTACAATCCTCTTGACCAAAAGTCAAAATTTAGCATTTTACAAAGTTTCAAAACTCATGGATGATCACATGTTCTATTCTGGTATGCATGAGAGGGGACCTCGCATCAAAACAAATGGTTCTTAATGGGGTCATGACCCTCATATGAGTTATTAATTCGAGGCTGCAAGTTAGTGAGATGAGTGTGATCACTATGACATTTACATTTGACAGTTTTGTAAGTTATTCATGAGATGATAGTATTTTGAGTGTGTATTCAAGTTTAAGGTTATATATTGGATGGACTATGCTCTCAGTGATGAGCTAAAAGACTAAAGAAAATGGTTTGGGTTTTCTGTGTTGAAGTTGTTTGACCAATTTGATCATGCTAATAAGTTTTGCAATTCATCTTTCATCTTTAATTTTCATTTAATTACACAAAAGATTCTTTATGTTCAGATTTGTTGAGAAACATAGACATTGATCATAAAACATGCTTATATCTTTGAAGCAAGGTGGTTTTGGGAGATACAGAGTGCAAGTACTCATCGATTGATGGTTGTTTAAGCTTACTGAACAAGCACATGCTGTAAAGGAGCCGAGGCATGCATGAACTGCTGAGAATCAACTCATTAAGAGGGAAGTTCAGGTGGTATGAGAAAGCTCTAAAGCCTATTCTATTCTGCATTCTATAGGCTTGGCTAATACCACAAGTATGATTTTCTTATCAAAAGCATTGTTGATTCTGCTTAACCGAATCGATTAGTTGCTTGTAGCTCCGAACTCGACTCTTAGTGTCGTCAAGTTTTTCAATGATATGTAGAAAATCCCCTTTTCCAAAAGCAACAAGAACCAAAGGGTCTGTTCTTAACTCCACAAGATCCCCAAAAAAACCCATCTTTATCAAATAATCCAACTCATTGAACCCAAACCCGAACCCAGACTCATGTGCATCATACAAAATCCCACAAGTAACCATGTCGGGTTTCACGTTTCGAGCTTTCATTTCCAAGATCACAGCTTTAAAGCTTTTAAAATCTTTCATTTTGGCATATGCTAATAGCATTGTGTTTGCAACTGTCACACTCCATTTGACTTTCTTGTAGTCCATTTCTTGCATGATAGACACCATTCCAACTCGGCTCAAAACACATGCTTGAGAAAGCATTCTCAAACACCACACGATGTTGGTGTCATCGGTTCTTGAATAAAGTTTAATACCCATGTCATCTAGCTTAGAAAACATGTAACTTTCTATATAAACAGCAGCCACTTTACGAATCAAATCATCTTTCAAGTAAACTCGTGGTTTCAACCTCAAAACTTTTCTATAAACCCTCTCCATCTCCTCCAAACTCCCAAAATTAGCATACGCCTCGAGCATTGCCATCATCGTAGAAGCTTCAAGATCCATCCTTTTCGAGATCACAATCCTGTACGTTCGTTCCATCCTCTTGATCAATCCAGCTAGTGCAAACTCTCTAATCAACAAATTGTAAGTAGATTGATCAGGTAAACACCCATTCGATTCCATTCTCTTCACACATTTCGCCATATCATCAAACAAACCATTCTTTGCATAAGATCTGATCAACCCATTATAAACTGATGTATGTGGCCTCATTTCATTATCTTCCATCACCTTAAGATGAAACAATGCATCTTCAAATCTACCTTCTTCGACAAAACAATTGATGATCGAATCGTAAATCTCTAAAGAAGGCTGCATACCTTGAACATCCTTCATATCATTTACAGCCAACACAGCAACATCAACCAACCCCTCCTCCACCAACAACCTCACAATTCTCTCGTAATTGAACACACTAACTCGAGCTTCATCTCTGCTAGACCATTTATCAAACACCTGGTGGGCAACATTACAAAACATGAACTGTAAACCATACACAACCTCAATTTCCACAAATGGGTTCCATTTTGTTCATCTAACATATAAATGTACGAAATTACAAACGATTAACGATCAAAGAAAGCAAATATTCACCTGGAGGATCTGGGTCGATCTTGAGGTTTGATTGAGGAATCCGACAACAGTCCAGAAGAGTTCTTTGCTCCAATCTCCATCTTCTTCAAGAATCCGAACAGGGTCTGAGTCTTTATGCTTAAGCTTCTCGAACAATGTTCTTTTGAGGTTCGAATTTCGGTGGAGATCATCGAATCGGAGAGTGTTTTGCTTGTTCGAGATGGGTTTACCTTGAGAAAATTGTAGTGAAGGAGGATGATTGGAGGAATGAGAGAATTGGGGTTTTGTATGTGTTGGATTTCTTGTAGAGGGTTTGTGAAAAACTAGGGTTTTACAGAAGAAGATTTGATCATTCATGGCAATGGAAGGAAGGAGCATCTCCATAGCAATTCTGTAAATGTTTGATTGTTGTTTTTCTTTAAAAATAAATGCTAATTAATAACTAATTTTCTATTTTGTTCATTTATTTTGAAAAGAAATGCTAATTGATAACTAACTTTCTATCACACGATACGAATCCTCAATCCTCAATGGAGAGAACATCTATCAATGGATATTGTTAAAAGTTTACGGATACAAACTAAAAAATTCGTATGAAATGTACCAATTGCAGCGATCATTAATGTTTAGATTTTTTAATCTTTAATTTATATATTACTAATTATTAAATTTTATATGCATTGAAGTTTGTACTTTAAGTTTAGTGGGTTCTATTATTTTTAGATTTTTTAATCTTTAATTTTTATTTTACTTTTGTATCCCACTACATTTATATTTTTTACAATTTTCACTTTTTACTTTACCCTTATACTTTTTATATTTGTACAAGTTTTCCTTTTACGTTTTGGCCTAAATCTTATGAGTTAACACACTACAACGTGTGCGTGTGATTTTAGGTTTACGCTTATTTTTCTCTTTTAACGACCTGTCACAACGCGCGAGTACTAGATCGACTTAGATATTTTTTAATGTTTTACGTTTCACTTGTGTGGTTTGACGCTTTTACGTCTATTTTCCATTTGGCTTTATATTTCCATAAATATTTATTTGTTAATAATAGTTTTTTGGGTGTTGGTGTTTGCTAACGGTAGTATGACAATTTTGATACTTGACATAATTTTACTTCCCCACCGTAACGTGAGAGCTTAATACTAGTTGTTGGTATTTTTCAAATTCCATCCGTTTATATAAACGCGTATAATTTTTTTAAACGACATTATTAAAAAAACCCACCAACATTTTATTTTATTTAATTTGAGTCTAGTACTAATATACTTCTTTTAAATCAACATTTTTGAAAAAACAACATTTTTGAAAAAATGTCGATTGTGTTAGGCTTATAGCTTGCGTGATTATTAACTGCGTAATTATGAACATAATTTACGTATTTATAAATATAACTTGTGTAATTATTTTTTTATAACATGAATAAGTTTGCTTTGCGTAATAATAAATATAACTTGCGTAATTGTGAATATAACTTGCATAATTATGTACTTTTTCATGCGTAATTGTGGCATGGCCGAAATTACACATCTACCAAAAAATCACGTGTTACGCACTGAGACTTCGTACGTTTCGCACAAAAATTACACTTTGTATAGTAACTGCCCCCCATTCATTATACATATGGATTCTATTTAATAAAATGCATATTAATAACCAATGTTCTTGGAACCGAATCGAACGTCTCCATCGGACCAGATTTAATATACTGGATAACGTCATAATTATATATATGTGTGTATATGTATGTATGTATGTATGTATATATATATGTGT
>BJCM01062555.1:0-37429 GCA_018326385.1 Flaveria bidentis | reverse complement strand
TTAATCCCATAAATGATAGATAAAACTTCATAAATTTATAAAACTTTATTTTATAAATTATAAAATATTTTATAATTCATAAAATTATAATAACTTGTTTAAATGATGTGATAAATAATAAATGAATAAAAATAATTCGTAATATTAAATTGCAAATTTAATGCATTTGGTCCATTGTAATTACTATTATAATTTTATAATAGAACTTAAAAATTGAACTTTAACTTGGAAAGTGACAGATGTTACAATGGTGGAGGCCCGGTTTGAACCCGGGACCTCCTAGCCATAAACCATGCTATTTACCAGTTGGGCTACAGCCCAATTTGGTTACAAGTTCAGCCTAAATGTTTAAGAACATCAATTATCAAATCCTCAAAATTACTCAAAAACCCTAGATTGCAATTGTTCCAGATTGAATCCCAATTCGTTATTGTTGATAAAATCAAACATACGGCTTTTGTTTACCCCTTGAAATCGAGTAGGAGGATGTGTTTAATTACCTGCTTTGAGTTGGAATGGGGCCGGATGAACCGATGAGAGGTGAAATCGTAATTGTTCAAGAATGATTGCGGGATGTTTATGGTGTTTTGATTTAATTAATCGCTTGGAAAGCTTCTTATGATGATCAGGATCGATTGCCCTCTGTCAATGTCTAGTAATGAAGCTCATGAAGTTGACATCGGCTAGTTTGTAGGTGGTGAAAAAGATGATGATTGGTTATGAAGTATGGGTGTGTTATAAGTGTAATTGATATTACATAAACTTTAAGAGGTTAATTAGAAGATTGTCACTTGTTTAAATGTGTTAAATTCTTTCAGTTTTGTTTCAAACGAGTTTAAGGTTTACTTCAATATTTCGGTTTCAAGTTAGCACGGATTTACAAGCGTTTAATCAAAATTAATTTAGGTGTTTGTTTCGAAACCGATGGGCAAGCATTTAAGAGTGGTTCAATTGCGGTTTAAATCGAGCGTTTTAGGATTGGAGGGTTGCCGAACATAGGCCGGAGGTGGTGGCCGGACAGGGAAAACCGACGGGATGGTGGTTTGGGTTGTTTTATAACAATTTACACTTTTGGTCCCTGAAATATCCAACTTTATTATTTTATGCTAGAAGCTTTTATATTAAGTTTCAAAAATTACAATTTAAACCCTTGACTTATAAAAATAAATTTAAATAATAGATTAGATTAATTATTTATTAATCTTTTTTTAGCTTTCACAAAACTTGTAAACTTTATAATTTAATTATTTATTTTCAACAATAGAAATTTATAACTACTAATAAAACTTTATAAGTTTATCAGAAGTCATTTTATAACTAAATAAATTTTAATAAAACTTTTTTCTTTAGTTATTTATCTTAAAATGATTAATAAATCATTATAACCTTATGAAAAGATTTTCTTCTAAATCAATAAGTTTTTTTACAAGTTGTTTAGATTATGAATAGTTCATAATAATAAATTGCACATTTAGTGTATTTGATCTATTAAAACTATTTAATCGTTTAATAACCAAATCTCAAAATGGTTTCGGGTTTGGGTTTTATCTCGAAAAATGACGGATGTTACAGGTTTTGACCACGGTTGACCAAACCGGTTCTGATTTGAACCCCAAACCGGTTTTAGAAAAAACCCGATTTGTACACCTCTACTCTCATATGCTTTATATATAGTTACTAGATTAAGTAAACCCGTGTAATACACGACTTGAAAATATGAAAACAACATAAATTATAAGTGTATAATTATTTCGTATGATTAAGTTACGTGTTACCATAACAATAAAATATAAAAAGTTACATTTATAAGTTATAAATATTTAAATACTTTTCTAAATAATATAACATACAACTGACCTGTGTAAAATTAAAATCATATTGTTTTAAAATCACAAAACATAAAATATATAAATGTATTAGTAAATATTTTGTTTCTTTTTAGTCTTTTTAAATTGAATCTTGCTTGGCTATAAAAATATGCATAGTTCAAAATAATATAATTACACAACTAAGTTGATAATATAAAATTTTAAGTTCAAAACAAAATGAATTACTACTATTAATTGAGTTTCTTAAAATAAAAAACTTGATTAAATAATATATTAGTTTAGACGGAAAAATATTTTTGAGGAGCAACATAAAATTGTCATGTGTTATTTTAGTTACTTTTTTATTACATACTATATAGATATAAATATAACAAGAAAAATATCTTTCTTTTTTTGTTTCTTTCGCGTGAAGAAATTGTTATAGGGTTATCCTCTATCTGCCCATGCCTTGTAGTTTAATTAGATTGGTGATTTTTCTTCAAAAAATAATGTAGCTTTAAATCTTTATAAATATAAGATTAGATAATGTTTAGCTGTCGTGTTAAAAATGCATTATCTCACGTATTTTCGTTATTTATAATAAATAAAAAAACATGTATTTTCTTGTTTGGTTTTGAGTGTTTTGGGTGTCATTTCACCTCTCAAATCCGAAGTCTATGTCCGGGACCTCAAATAACTTTATACAAATGCTTTGGAGTTACCAATACCTCTCATTTTCTACTTTTTCCTTATCTTCTCAAAAGTGAAAAAACAAACGATATAAAGAAAAAGCAAATACCATCTTTATCATAAATATTTATAACAGTTGCATTATTTTAATATATGACCATTAAATTATTTAGATAATTTCAACAGAGGCTCGAGACAGTACAAAAGAGACGATGATATCATAAAAGCAAAACAACGAAAAGGACAATTTAACTGAGATACGACCATATAAACAACGTTTAGGTTAAATATTCACATGATCCTAATTTCTATAAACCGCCTAAAAATATAAATGCAAGACCTCTATATTTTTTCCAAACAACAAATGTCATTCAACAAAAAAACTAACGAGTAGCTAGACATATACAAATATACAACCACCAACACAAGAAAAATCAAGCAACAAACGTCACAAAAAGAAAAATTACACCAATTTTTCCAGCACAATCCATGAGACCTAAACTTATTTTCAAAACCCGAACATCTTGACATTTGACGACGGTTTTTCCATAAAGAAAATGAACCCGTTTCTAGTCTTCCAAATGGAAAATCAAAGACGAAACTTAACCAAAATCTTGGTGAAAAAAGTGCATTCGCGTGTTGTTCCCGTTGTCTTTTTCACACGTAGGAAAGTCAACAACAATCAGGCTGCATTCCAAATTGTTTTTTCTTTCTGTAAAACGAACGAAAGCCGCATTAATCATGTGGCTTCTGTTATTGCAAAAGACAAATAAATAAAACAGAGGCACACAGGTTGTCAGTGATTCAACAACAGAGGGCTAAACACCACCACCAATCACTAATCGCCACCACCCTCCGCCGCCGCCGTCCATCGCCGGTCAACCCCTTTATAATAATCGTATTTCATCTTTATCTCATCGTTTAAGGTGATTATTATTACACCCCCATCTGTTGTTGCAAAAGATTGTGCATCTTTTTATTAGTTTTTTAATGTCTTTGATGTATAACGCACTCATGGATTCGGTTGTTGTTTGATTATTTGATTAATTAATCGAAAAGGGTGAGTAAAAGGCTTTGCTTTATGATGCAATCTCAGATCTTTATCCCATAAAGTATGATTATATTAGATTTTAGGTGCTTTTAACAGTTGATGGGTTTATAATTACGACACCTGATTTTAGACCCTTTTTGCTTGTTGTCATAAAATTGAGATTTTGTTAAACTGATTTGATTTGGTTGTTTGACCTTTTGGTTGTTTGATTGGACAGCATGTAGCTTTTCTATCTGTGTTTGTCTGTGGAAACTTTATGATGGTTCACCACTAACATAACATGACCTTTTTACTATTATAATACTTATTTCGATCGTTATTATGTTGCATGCAACATTATTGGTTTGTGAAAACTGAAAAGACATTCGTTTGGACCTTGCAACAGTGTTTTCATATTGTTATTGTGCATGATTTGCGATATTAAATGAATATTTGGATTTTAAATCAACGCAGCAGGTGAGGTTACTTGTTATAATGCAGATTTTGTGGTGGTAAATGAATATTTGGAGTTATAATAATGCAGCAGGTGACATCAGTAGTTATGGAATTAAGTTCTTGTTAATCTTTTATAAGTGGAGTTGTTATGGTTGTTGGTTTAAAATATGTGTAAACTAACTGTGAAGCTACTGCAGTAGGAAACAGTGGTGAAAGAAAAATGGATCATGGGCAGAATGAATCAGACTCAAGAAGAAGTGGATCTTTTAGTCGTATTAGCAGTACACATTCATCCTTCAGAAGGACCTCTTTCAATCGATTAGGATCTAGCTTCAATGATGTTGATGATGACAGTGTCTCAGAGGCAGGAGATATTGGAGATAGGGAACTTCATAGTAGAAGGTATAGTGGAAGTGGTAGACTGAGGTTTTCTTTCGATAATTCTCGAGAAAATGTCGTTTTGCCTATTCAAGAACATCCTTTGAAAGAATCACAGTTCCAAACTGCATCTCCTGTTTCACCGGGCTCAATACTAGATAAAGACCAGGATGAAGTGGGTTTTTATGGAACTTTATCTTTATCATATTGTTGAATATAATCCTTAAGGTGTTAATTTGGTAATTTGTGTGACACTATATGCAGGAATGCAAGAAGGAGTTGCCATGGTTCTTGACATACGTATCATCTCGTGTTCATCTTGCTGTACTTGGCATACTTGGGGTAATATGCTAAACCAACTTCTATATGCAAGTCACTTTGAGTTAATAGATAGTTTTCTTCAGTTTTTAACTTGTTTTACAATAGCAAACCACATATATTTCCATCTGTGTTTACTAGCTCCATATAACAATTAACTAAAAAGTAAGAATGCTCTGTGTTTTTTCTACTGATGGAATAAAAAAAGAACCGTTTTGAGGATTGTGGGCTTCATACTCTTGCTTTAAAGAAGGAGCTACATGTTGATATTGGTTGTCTAACTTGGCCTTTTAAAATCACGAAATTGATAAGAACTTCATAATGTATGCAATTTACATTTTGAGGTCACAAAGAAACCTATATGTGTTCAAATAACTGACATTTTTCTATTATGCAGGTATTGACTAGGTACCTGCTAGAAAAATTATTTGGTCCTCAAGTGGTTGGTGCCACTGGTGATGGTAGCTATATGTATGTTGATCTTCCTCCTAATATGGTATAGTTATTTCTGTATATCTTTCACTCTTTATCTCCCCTTTAACTTTATGTAAAGCTAAATACAGTTAGTTACTTTAATCCCAATCATGCTGTCATTCTTTTTTCCACGTTTGTATTAACCTTTTATGAGGATTCTTAACTTGATGGTGCGCCCAACTGTCTCCGTCATGTTTTCTGTTATTTGATCATGAAACTTATGATTGTTTCGGGCTGCTCTACAAGTTAACTACTTGATGTGTAATACTTTTTTTTATAAACATTAGCATGGTTGCTTTTGACTTACTATGTGCAGTTTTTGAGTGAAATACAGTGACTTAAAGTTAACCTTATTGTATATGTCATTTGGAAGACATGTTAGTAAACTGTTCAAGAAACTTGTCTAAATACAACGATATAGAAACATGTGGGTTATGAATGGATTTCTCACAAATTCTTACTTTATAATTCTCTCTTTTCTCTCATTTGATATCGAAGGTTGGTTCATTCTTTATGGGTTGGTTTGGTGCTGTTTACAAAGGAGATATATCCAACTTCTCCCCCGAGTTAGCTGTTGGGTTGACAACTGGTTACTTGGGGAGCCTCACGACATTTAGTGGTTGGAATCAGAAAATGCTTGAGCTTAGTGTCGACGGTCAATGGGTTTTCGCTTTTCTTGGGTTTTTCCTAGGTAATTCATTTCAACATAACAAAAGAACATTTCATGATATCAAGTTTTGTTTTTGTGATTTTTTTCATTCACATCTTGCTTTTGCAGGTTTGTTTCTTGTTGCGTATTCCTTCGTATTCGGGGTTGAGACCGCTAAGGGCTTAAGATGGGCTTTTAACAAAACAAACCTAAGTTCCAAGTGTCGATTTGGTCGAGTTGATAACATTAAAAGTCAAATTATATTAATAGCAGTGATGGTCACCATGCTCGGGTTGTTATGGGGTGCGAGCGTGACATTGTTGCAGAAAGATTTTGATGGTGATAGCAGTACTAGTTACTTGTGGTTCGGTTGTCTTGTTGGACCAGTTGGTGTATGGATCAGGTTCTTTTTAGCACAACTCAACGGTCAAGGCTTAGGAAAAACACAAATGACGAAATGGATGCCTTTCGGGACATTGATTGCCAATGTATCTGCGGCCTGTATCATGGCAGCCTTTGCAACACTGAAGAAATCTGTAAGTTTCTGTTATGTTCTATTGCATCTTTAACATGTTCAGTTGCAACCATCTCGGTTTAATGCATATTTTGTGGTTTATAACTATGCAGACGAACGACAATCATTTTAATATTGTGGCTACAGGCATACAGTTTGGTTTATGTGGTTGTTTGAGTACTGTTTCAACTTTCATTGCTGAATTTGAAGCCATGAGAGGGAGCGCGTATCCGTGGAGAGCATATGCATACGCCTTCACAACTACGCTCATCTCGTTTACTTTAGGCACTCTCATTTTCTCAGTTCCTGTATGGGCCAAAGGTTGGTCATAGTTTGGTATACTGCCGCTACTCTGGATTAGCCGTATGGTTTATGTGGTTAGAACCTGAACCAAGGCAGAGACCCGAGTAGCTCGAATTAAAGTAGTGATATTGAGCTTGGGATAAGAAGGTTCTGCAGTTTCCATGAGATTACAATTGGAGACTATTATAGATCATTCTCAAGGCTTCAGAATCCCATGTATAATATTTGTCATCACAGTATCTTCAAATTCTATAGAAACTCAAAATTAGAACCACAAATGGTTGAATTCCTTGTACAATTGACTTTTTTGCTGTCAAAATAAAATGATGAGTTAATTAGATGATGGTCCATGTGGTTTACCGATATTGCATATTTGGTCTCTAGTTTTAAAAAATTACATGGGTGGTTCATTATTAGTTTATGTTTTTCTTTAATCTTATTTGTTTATCATCGAGTAAAATAGTTGGCCAATTAGATTTGTCGACGTGTTCACATGAGAGAGAGAGATTTATTTTCTTTTAGTAATAACAAGGAAATTTTAGTCTTTTTATAAAAGTTAACAGAAAAAACTAACGGTGTTAAAGTAATGATTAATGAAAAAGTAACCTTAGACACTATAAATGAAAATTTTAAAATTTAAAATTAAAAGGGTTAAATGACACGAGAATGAGACGAGAAGTTTAGTTTAGTTTATGTGCTTCTTTAACCTATACTTTGGCCCCTCTAAAATCTTCTATTTGGACAAGTTTGACCTTAAATGTAAGTCTAACAGGTGGGTGGTAGAGGGTGCAGTCAAAGAGTAGAAGTAGACGAGTGTCTGAGTTATCGTTAAAAAAAATTATATTTCTACAGTTTATATTATAATATAATTTACCACCAAAGGCTATTCAAGAAAAATCTTTGTAAAAATAGGCGTTTGCATGCTTTTCACGTCGTCTTTTTACAGGAGAAAATGCCAGCGATAAGGCTGCATTCTAACTTTTTAAGTGTATAAGAGCTGCATTGATCATGTGGCTCCAAAAAATTATCACAAGAGATAAATACATCTAGCAGAAACATGTGGTCCAGTGATTCAAGAAGCTAGAACAACAATCGTTCATCAACACCATCACTCTCCTATCATTCATCAGTTACAACTTAGTAGAGGAAGATGTTTTCTTCTGATGATCTTTCAACTGCTTCACCCAGTGCAATACTACTTGATAAAGATCAGAATGAAGTGTGTTTTCTTGCCATTTTATCTTTCTCAAATTGTTGTACTTTAAGATGTTAATTTGTGTGACACCATGTGCAGAAATACAAAAAGGAGTTACCATTGTTCTTCACATACATATCATCTCATGTTCATCTTGCTGCACTTGGTATTCTTGGGGTAAATCTCTTTTATTTATATGCAAGTCACTCTGGTCCACATAGAAAGCCTATATTATTATGTTCAATTTACTGACTTTTCTTATCGTGCAGGTATTGACAAGGTACCTATTAGAAATACTATTTGGTCCTCAAGTGGTTGGTGCCACAAGTGATGATAGCTATATGTATACTGATCTTCCTCCCAATATGGTATTGTTATATCTGTACTTCTTTCACTCTTTCTGTTCCCTAACTTTATGTTAAACTATCATGCAGTTAGTTACTTTAATATCAATCATGCTGTTATTCTTTCTTTTGACATCTTTACTTACCTCTCAAGAGGGTTCCTTACTTGGTGGTTTGCCCGAATGCCTCTGTCAAGTTTTTGCTATTTGATCAAGAAACCTGTGATTGTTTTACAAATTAACAGTATTAGCATGGTTGCTTCTGACTTATCATTTGCAGTTTTTGAGTGGAAATTAGTGACTTGAAAACAACTTTTTGTATCTATCATTTGTAAATAAATGTCAAGAAACTTGCTAAATACAAGGATATAAAAACATGTGGGTTGTGGCATTTTGATACTAGTGTATCAGTTTCAAGAAATTTGATATTAAATCATTTATTTGTGTTAATGACTTCCCAAAATGCATGATTCTCACTAACTGTTTGATTTGAAGGTTGGTTCATTCTTGATGGGTTGGTTTGGTGCTGTTTACAAAGGAGATATATCCAACTTCTCCCCTGAGTTAGCTGTCGGGTTGACAACCGGTTACTTGGGGAGTCTCACGACATTTAGTGGTTGGAATCAGAAAATGCTTGAGCTTAGTGTTGATGGTCATTGGGTTTTCGCTGTTCTTGGGTTTTTAGTAGGTAATTCATTTCCATATAACAAAAGAACATGCATCCCATGATTTCATGTTCTGTTTTTGGTTTCATTCTGGTCTGCTTTTGCAGGCTTGTTTCTTGCTGCCTATTCCTTCATATTCGGGGTGGACACTGCTAAGGGTGTCAAATGGGCTTTTAGCAGAACAAATATAAGTTCCAAGAGTAGATTCGGTCGAGATGATAACATTAAAAGTCAAATTATATTAATAGTGGTGATGGTAACCATGCTTGGGTTGTTATGGGGTGTGAGTGTGACATTGTTGATGAAAGATTTTAATGGTGATGGCAGTACAAGTCACTTGTGGTTTGGTTGTATAGTTGGTCCACTCGGCATATGGATCAGATTCTATTTAGGAAAACTCAATGGTCAAGGCTTAGGAAGAACACAAATGATGAACTGGATGCCTTTTGGGACATTGATCGCAAATGTAGCTGCCGCATGTATCATGGCAGCCCTTGCAACCATGAAGAAAATTGTAAGTTTCTGTTGCATCTTTAACATCATTTTAGTTATTCTCATACGTGGCAACTTTGACCCAATTACTTATAAAACCACTTGATCTTTGTGGTTGATAATCATGCAGGTGAATGATAAACATTTTGATATTGTGGCTAAAGGCATACAGTTCGGTTTCTGTGGTTGTTTGAGTACCGTTTCAACTTTCATTGCTGAATTTGAAGCTATGAGAGGGAGCGTGCATCCTTGGCGAGCATATGCATACGCTCTCACAACTACGCTCGTCTCGTTTACTTTAGGCATGCTCATATTCGCGGTTCCTGTATGGACCACAGGCTTGTAGAGTCAGAGATCATACTCAAGGATTCTGTGTATAGAATTACATAAGAGTTGTTTTTATTATTGATCTGGTGTGGATCCAAATCATTAGATAAGGAGATATGCTTGTTATCTGAATTTGAAACATCACAATATTTATGTTTTTCAAATTTGCGTACCCCTAACTTTGTTCCTGCAAGTTTACATTGATCTGGTTTTCAGTTATGTTATTTTGTATGCTTTCCCTTTTAGTTTGGTTGAGTCCATCCTTAGCGATCGACATTCAGGGTGAATCGGGTCCGTTTGGTTTGGTTATGGACTAAAATGGAACCTGTAACCCGTATTTAGGTTTTAATATCTTCATAACTGATTGGTTTCGATTATAAACATTTTGTTTTATTCGGTTATTTAAAAAAGATCCTTTGGTTAATTTAGTTAACCATGTGTTAATCACCGTCTTTAGACGATGATAGATTCAAACTGGTTTAAATTAATATGTGCCCAATTATATATCTAGTCAAATGATCTGCAATACTTTAAGTGTGAACATAATAAGGGACAAATGATATGTTATATATAGAACTTTAAAATATAAAGGTTGATTTTATGTAAACTTGGCTTGGTTAATTTGATATTTATACACACATACTACAGTCGAATTAAAACAATCAGTTATAATAAAAAAATCTAACCGATTATTAAGTTTTTCAATTGATTGAGTCATTTCAAAGGGTAAATTTAGTTGGATTGAGAGGAAGAAGACCCACCCCACACACTTTTATCTCATCAATATAATACCATCCATAATTAAAAAAATACTAAAACATGTAAAACAGATGTGTAGTCAACTACCATTATTAAAAATACTTAGGAAGCATTTGATACGCAATAATAAGGGATGTAATAGAATGAAAAAAAATATGTTTGGTTTTTGAAAGTAATATAATGAATCATCACATAGTTAATTACATTCCCTTAAATTCATTTTATCCATTGAATTTTTTTCTCATTTCATTATTTGTTTCCATAATTAGTTATCAATACGACCCATCCATCCACCACAACAACCATCCCCACAAGCAACTGCCACCGTCGCCAACCACCGCCCACCACCGCTGCTGCCAACCATCGACAACCACCAACGCCGCCAACCACTGACAACCACCGCCACCGTCAACCACTGGCCACCGCTACCGCCAACAACCACCATGCATCACCACCACCACCATAACCACTTTTACATTTTATTTTTTCGTATTCTCTCACCTAACAAATAACACAAAGTAATGATTACTTTTATTTCTAAAGAGTAACCAAACAAAATAATAGAAAAAACATTATTTTAGGTTGTTTGTTAGATAAGAAAATATGAAGTAGTGGAATACAAAAGTGATTATGATAGTAACAATCAATGGTGGTGGTGGTTGCTAGTAACGGTGGTTGGCGGCGGCGGTGGGGGTGATGGCGGTTGGCGGCGGTTGGCGGCGGTGGGGGTGGGGACCGATTATGTTGGAGTATGGTGTTGGTGGTTATGCCTAATGGTGGTGGCCCATGGTGACGAATCTTGGTGCCCGGTGGTGGTTATTGTGTTGGGTGGGTGGGTGACGTTGGTGAAGTCAGATGTAAGAATGAATGAAATGAAAAAATGAAAAGAAAATAAAAGGTGTAAATGGAATGAATTTAAGTGAATAAATTAATTATGTAATGGTTCATTCAATTACCTTCCGCAAACAACCCTATCTTTTCATTTAGCATCAATGGTTCATTTCATTTCGACTCTCATTGTAACGTACCAAACGCTAACTTAAACAAGCAAGCTAAGAGTACTCAGAGTGGAGTCCTTAAAAGTATGTGAGTGTGTTTGATATATTATATGGAATGGTTTTGAATGGTTGTGAGTGAAGGAGATAGAAAATGTTATTGTGGATTGATATATTTGAAGAATTTGAAAAATTACTGTTCAATCTTTATAAAATTTTCAATATTTTTAAAGTGCCTATGAGTGGAGTAGAGCTAAAAAAGTAATGATGACGGCATAAAAATATTATTTAACTAAAAATAAGAAAGAAAATATAGTAATTTTTAATGTAATTATATGGATAAAAGTAAAAAAACTATCGTGGTAAAAAGTAAAAACCATAAAATAAAAAAAAAAACATCCCAAGTTCTTCAACGGGCTCCCAAAAATATCTTGGCCCAAAAGCGATCCCTAAATTGGCTTTGTGAGTTTATGCTGCTGAAAAATCAGCCCATCGTCATTTGTAATCACAGGTTTAACATTGATTTGTGAAATAGATTTTTATATTTTTTATTCTTTTTCAACTGAAGCAATACCCTTTTCTTATCTCTGAATAGGGTTCTGTTTTAGGGTTTTCAGTGTCTTTTAAACCAAAGTGCAGATCAAGGGCAAATTGTGATGCTCCAACGTTTCAATTGCACGAGGTAACGTTTTCATATGATAATTATTGACATGATTTTGGCATTAGGGTTTCCATTTATTGCGTTAGTGATTTTCATTTGGATGTATTCGATTATGAGTTCAAGTGTTCAAATGCTTTGCTTTTCTGCCTCTTCGTCTGTGATTTATGTAAATATATGAACATGGTTTTGTCTGTTGTTGAGCAGAAACAAGGATATTGATACATAATATATCAAAAACTCTAATTCAGCTCATGACTTGCGTTTTTATTGATTAAATCGTTCAACAAGAGTTAATAGTATGAAGTCAAGAGTTTGATTAATCTTTAAAGTGTGAAATTAAGAGCTAGAATTTGTTTCTAAATTGGTTGAATGTACTTCAGGAGATAAATGGATAGACTTAGGGAAGAAAAAATACGAAAGTTTGAGGAATTTGTTGATCGCCGCTTAAAACCTGACCTTGTTCGTGCCATTGCTGAAAGGTACCAAATTGGTTTTCATCACACTCTAGTCAATATTAAATACCTGATGAATATCTCTAGTAATGTACTTATGGCTACATGTTAACTATACAATTCATTGTATGAGTAGGTATTTAAGACCTAATTGATTTTTTCATTGATATTGCAGGGACAAGGTTTTTGAACAACAGAAAGTCTTGTATCCTTCAGTTATGCTGTTCACTTTTATCTAAAATCATGCAATATCTCCTGTTTATAGTAATTTGCGTCCCTGAAATTGTATCTCTGTGTGCTTTCGCTTGACACCGTTTACTTGTAGCTCAGACTTGATGAAAAATCTGGAGAATTTAGAGAAAAATAGCATAACAAGTCTCAGGTCAATGGTCAATCTTGGTTCAGAAGTATATGCACAAGCTGATGTGTATGTATATACATGTTATTTTGGTTGCTTTTCTTCATTTAGTTAAAGAATCAATCTGATGCAAAATAATCATTAATGTATGCAGACCTGATACACGCCACATATTTGTAGATGTTGGGCTTGGATTTCATGTAGAGCTCACATGGTCTGAGGCTTTAAATATCATCCCTGCTAGGGAAGAAAAGCTAGCTAGGTAATTTATTAAGTTGCTTGTTTTCTAGTTTTGTGTGTTTATCTTTATGAGGTGCTGCAATCATTTTGTTTATAAAATCTGGGGTTGTTTTGTGTAGGCAAATTGAGGAATACACTCATCTCATTGCGCAAATTAAATCCCAAATTAAGATGGTAAGTTCACTTCCAAAGAGTTAACTTAATAGTTTTAAAGATGTTATTGCTTCCTAGTTTTTGTGCCTAATTATCCTCCTAATAATACGATGATACTACATAACAAAAGAAGTGTGTAGACGAGGAGAAATAGAAGCATGGACACATGTAATCATTTTCTTGTTAGGAGGATGAGGTTGACTAAAAAACTAGGAAGATATAGGATTACCTTATCCTTATTTGCAGTATAATAATTTCAGTCTCACAGGTTTCACAAGGGATACGAGAGTTGCTACAACTGCCAGCAGAATGACTACACATTATGAAGTTAATGATCATCGGTTCTTGGATCAGAAGGAAGTAAATTTCATAATGTTCAAAGCAGATTCAAAAATATATATTCGAAAATATCGAGCTATTTTTTTTTGGTTAGGGGTCAACCAGTTCTTATCAAAGTTGCTACAAATGGTTGTGATTTTGTGATATGCAACTTTTGTCAAGTCCAAAAACAATGATTCAACAATGTTCATTTGACCATTTGAATAGCCATGTTATAATGGATTTGACTTACACGCCTAAAAGTGCTTGATTTGACCTTATTAGGTTAAACTTGAATTTAATCTGATTACTCAGTGGGTCATTTGAATGTAGTCTCAATCTTTGTTATTGGGTATAACTTTTAGTAGCATGAATCTCATCATTAGCTACATGTTTAATGAAGATATAATTATATAATTATGTTTGATTAGACAAGTTTGATTTGCGTTAGCACCTAACAATTCACATCATGCAAATTTTCATAACATGATGTAAATAAGAATCCGAGTTGGGTTTTAAAAAGCTCAATTTCAACTTGTTATATGTTTTGAGCTAACCTTTGTCCTAGAATTTGGACTCGGATGATAAGGACCGTCTTATCCCTCTAGCAGTACCGAAAGATTCCTGATATTCACAAAGTGGTCACACTACATTTAGAGGAAATGACGATTCCAACTATTTCTCTTGTGCCAGTTGACACCTTTTTGATGATTCATGATGTAAAGAGCTGTTAATCAAACCACACTCATGATCTCAGCAAGCAGATTTTGTCTTTCAGTATATCAGAAAGCCATTGTTGGGATACCCATCTACAATCCCAGTGAGTAAATCTTGTCTCAGTATGATACATTGTTTGCAAAGTATAATCATGTTACCAATAACATAATTGCACACCAACTGTTTGATGTTTTTGCCCATCAGATTTTTGTAAGTTTTCTATATAATGTAATTTACAGTTTGCACCAATTATTTTATAATTTCTTATACATAAGTTTCTGGGAGATCATTCGTTTCTGATTTTGACATGATGGGTCTTACAATATCGTTTTCAATCAAGTGGTCTATGCATTAGACAAAAGATATTGATTAGGTTTAATGTAATGATGGGTCACATCATTAGTTGAGATATATTTTTTCAGTGCTGTATAGTTTGTTTGGTCATTTTTTAGTTGTTTGTTGGTTTTGATCATCCCAACTAGTCTTTGCCATGACCTTAGGTTAGTTGAGACGACACTTGGAGATGGTGGATGATTACTTTGAACTTTAGCACCAAAGTTGCTTAGTGGAAAAGTGGGTGGATTACTAAATTGAGTTGTACCATTATATATTTCCAATTCTAGACTTCTAGTGTTGGTCATACAAGTTCACTCAAGCTAGACATCCTTATGAACACTTGAAATAGGAATTTTCAACACGTTGGGAGGTTAAATAAATCATTAAAAAATGTAACATGATAAAGCAAAAGAATCTTGCAACATATGGAACTGGTATATACATTATGATGAGTTGTATTCACTATAATCGATCTTTTGTCTCAAGAAAATGACTAGTTGATTTTGCATTTGCATTCTGTAGCACTAAATGTAATATTTGTAAACATGAATGGCTATGTTGACTCAAGTTGTTACACAAATAGCCGCCCGACTAAGTTGTTATACATACTTTCATTCGGCCATTACGATGAATTAATCTGATTATGATTCATTCCATTCGACCATTGCAGATGATTACATGAAAGTATAATTCAATCAAAATACATCATGTCACAATCTCCATTGGTGCTTTTTTAGAGCTTAAAAGTGTGTGCCTTGACGGTCTTATGTGTCATCTTTTCACAAGTGATAAACAAGTTTTAAATGAGTTGGTGTTCTTGACATATAACCCCGTTTATTTGTGTGTACGTGTTATAACATTTTGAAATTTTATTTCTTTGGTTAAGCTTGTTTTGCAGAGTTTCTTTTACATCTTGTACTTGATCATATCCTGATCACATACAAAATCAACATATTATTAATTTACATGGTGACATGAGCAAATGACTGAAGATTCTTGCAAATTTTGCAGATAAATATTCTCTTTCTTGTATACCATACATATCTCTTGATATGTATTCAAATCCAATCCCTGAGGAATTAAATCCTTTTTTATTTTGGATGAAGTTGCAAGATCTTGTTTTGTTCAGGTGGTAAACTTTTAAATTTTGAACTTCCTATCTTATCAGGAACCAATTCTACGGAACGACTGGCACACGACCTTAAAGTTATAAGTTGGTACGTCGTCGAGGATCCTTTTTGAAACTAAATATTTTTCGAGCTCGACTAAGGTGATCATGATACATCTATATCTTCTGAAATGATCAAATACAGTATCTATATCTAATATTGTCATTATTATTATTATTATTATCATTTTTGTTCCGGCAAAATGGCAAAGCTCTTCAAGAAAATTGTTCAAGTAAACTTCCTTCACCGAACCTTCTGCAATGCAATATAGGCAACAAGTCGATAACCAATCAGCATCATTGCCATGATCAACAAATCTACGGTTAAGTTGGTTAATCCCACTGACTTGACAGCTGGAAAATCTGCAACATGACAGTAGATCCCATTCGAACATTCGTACAAGTCATTCTCATTGTATTGAACCCCAAGAAGCAACTTGTAACAGTAGTAGCTATAGCTCAAGTACTTCAACCACACTATAAACGGCGGGATTTGTTGTATGTAATATCCTCCAGCAATAAGGAAAACCAGTGTTGTAACCGATGCCAAAGTGGTTGCTTGTTTGACATCCATAAGAATGGCACCAATGGCTAACCCGAGACTTTGGGCTACAAGGACATTGTAGAGGACCACAAGCAGGGATAGGACAAAAGTGGCCGCGTCAGGCTTGAGTCCACCCATCCAATAAAGTATGAAAGTAAAGGCAGTTGGTAGCGCGAGCTCAAGTGGTAGGTCTCCAATGGTTCTTGCAAGGAAGTAAGATGAAAGCTGGTACATTCCTGAGGATCTTTCTTTTATAAGCATTCTTCTTTCTTGAGGAAATGTAAAAACCGCGTTGTAGAGCGGGTAAAATCCCCAAAATACAGAGAAGAAGAAAAGCATTGCTATCTGCAAGAAAATATAAAACTTTGGTTGATTGGTTTGAACTATATATGGTTTTGGGGTTTATATATAACTCTGCCACAATTCTTACCCTATCTTCAATATGAGATGTTGGTGTATGCCACCATAAAAGTCCTGCAAGTAAAGCAACACTTATCACTTGGAAGATTCGAAGGCGATTGAAAGATTCAAATCTTCTTTCTCTAACCCCTCTGAGAAGTAGCACCGTGAACTGATGCCACCAGCTCGTGCACCATTGTTCTGATTTCACATGGTTTCCTACACCATTTACAACTCAAACCAGGTTAGCTTTTATGCAAGTTTTGCTACTGATTACGCGAAATATGTATTTCACACAACTCACTTGTTGAAGCTTCTTTTGTATGGTTATGATTGCTAATGTCTAGACTGCATAAATCAGCTTTTAATCTTGTTGAAATGTTTGTTTCATAAGAAGTTATCAGTTTCTGCCTTACTAACTTCTGCTCCTTCTCTGTGTTTTCACCATGTTCATGTTGCATGGCATCAGGTGCAATTCCTGTCAATTAATTTTACACAAATGGTTAGAAATTGAATTGAATTATGTCAATTTATGAAGATAAGATACTTTAAAATGATGAAGAAGGCTTTACACTTTGTTAACATATTGATGCAGTGTGGGGTCTTTCTTTTCTTTATTTCAAAAGTACAATTATGAACACACTTTCTTTAATCTTTACACTAATTGAATCAGATGTAATGAGTTGATTACAAAGTAATCACTTACCATTAGCAAGATCTAGTAAAAGATCAGCTGGATTCACTGTGATGGATGTCGAGAATCCAATGGACGAGAAATACTCCATAGCAGTGGATGCAGGACCGTAGTAAATAGGCGAGCCCTCGGACAACAAAACTAGCTTATCAAACATGTGGTAGAGCCGGCTAGAGGGCTGATGAATAGTTGTGACCACGGTTCTGCCACCACTAGCAAGCCGTTTAATTGTGTTTAGAATCCTTTGAGCCGTGGTTGAGTCTAGACCAGAGGTCGGCTCATCCAGCAACAACAAGCTTGGGTTGATTAGCATCTCTTGACCAATGCTCACCCTCTTTTTCTCTCCACCTGAAATACCTCTAAACAGTGGACCGCCTATCATACTATTCTTACACCGAGTTAATCCCAACTCAGCTATAACTCGCTCCACATGCTCTACTTTCTCGTCTTGACTCAAACTTTTAGGTAGCCTTAACATAGCAGTGAATAACAAGGTTTCAGTGACAGTAAGATGAGGATACAACACATCATCTTGTGTCACAAACCCCGTTCGCCTTTTCATAGAACCAGAAAACGGGCTGCTGTTATATGTAATCTTTCCGGATAGTTTACCTGTAAGCCGTCCACCAAGAGCCGTGAGGAGGGTGGTTTTACCACTGCCGGACGGACCTAACATTGCAAGTATCTCCCCGGGGCAAACCTTACCCGTCACCCCATTCAATATCGTCTTCTCCTTCATGCTCACTTCTCCACCGCAACATGTACCTTTTCTCTCAATTTTAACTTTATAAACAACATCTTCAAACTGAAAATACACGAGCAAAGTCATTAAAGACAACATCAAAACATAAAATGCAAATGATCATGACGTGTGTGTACCTTTAAAGTTATAGGGTATAAGGCGAGGTGGAGAAAGGATGGTGAACGGGCGTGTGGAGGAACAGGATACACGACATAAGTAGATTGATCATGACGAGGTTTCACCGTTTCCATAGGCTTTGAAACAGTAGCAGTGTTAGTAACAGTGTCATCTAAAGCAGGAACCACAGAACTAGGAGGCATGGCCATTGGACAAGTGTTTATGATGTCTGTCCAAATGTTTTTGCTTTTTTCTTCTTTTGAAGTTGTTTTAGTTTGGTTTTGGTTTTGGTTTTTGTATGTGCATAACACAAGTATATATGCAAGCAATATATAGTCATTCAAGAAAAGCAAAGGATATCAAAGAATCTGATGTGGGTCTTAGACTATATGGTGGGTCCCTTCAAAGTATTCCAACACACTCTTTTAGTCCATTATTTTATTGTAATCTCTTTCTCATCATTTGATTCTTGCTTTTGGATCTTTTTCTTTATAGCGACCAACAAATGCTGCATGGATGATCGATCATGCAACTCATCTCCAGCATACACAAGTGGAAAATGAGACTCATGTTACTCAGTTTAGTTCATTTGCTGTCGGTTCAACATGTCATTTATCACGGTTACAACTTACATGATATAAAATCATTGAAACAAACTGCAAACAAAATCCAAAAATCCTAAGTAAGAATCAGTAAAAAAATCATGAAAAATCTCCCTTTGGCACGAAAGCAATACTATTGTAATATTACTTTGATACGATAAATAAATCACATTCATAACCATGATAATTGATAAAGCAAATGATTAAAATTATCAAGTCAAATGAGCATTCAGGGCCATCCACGGGAGAGCAACATTGATGTTGTCCTAATAATTGCAGTGGCTTAAAGTAACCAAAGAACGATAAAGAGGGAAAGTAGAACGCCGAAGGGTGGGTTTATTTATCGCGTAAAGTTGATGTAGAGGGAAGCTAGCTTTCATATGAATAAGCAACCTTTTTTTAACATATTCCAACTAATCTATGCATATGTTCTTGTTTTTTCTTCTGGTTTTCAATATTCGTATTCGACATGTTCTTTTATAACTTGTGTATACACTCTTTACAACCTCAATCGTAGCGGTTTTCAACAAAACTAACATTGCGTAGATTTGGATTTGGTCAATGGGAACAGTCAAGAGGAACATAAGTTATTGCCAACTTTAGTTATTGGGGATATTATTTAGTTTGCGGTTGGGATCGCATTAGATTCTAAGCCGAAAGTTTGTTCTTGTAACATGGTGATCAAATAGAATCCACTTTCTGGTATGCTTATCACATGGTTGAACAACTTTGATTAATATGCATGATTCCTTAGCCAACTAACCTTTGTTTGAGAGTAGGATTGTCTTCTTGCATATATGTAACACGCCTTCTTAAAATCATGTGCTTGTATAGATTAGTGATCTTAATAAATATACCAAATGATCTAGTGATGAAAAGAGCTACATGGAATGATGCTGTATATATGCTGTTTTTCCTCTTTTAAATTTAGAATATAGTGTCATTATTAGCCCAAAATGAAGAATATTTTTTTATTCCCTGTGTGATCATGTTCTCAATTATATCATGCAGTCTATGTCTTCTTTACACATGCTAATTTCTAAGTGATGGAAAATAGAACTTAGAGTGAAGAAGAGACCGATACTATGAGAATGACTCGAGTAAATACGAATCAAGGGGTGCACAACATGAGGGTGTGGTGCGTGTGGCCTAAGGACCACGTGGGATGCGGTCAAGTAGAAAAAGCCCCTTAGCTTTGGGTTACATTGACCCATCATATGAATCTCCAACATGATGGCTTCAATATGATGAAATCAAATCTACTACTTGGTTCTTGAAAATATGTACGTTGAAGTATAAAGGGCATTATCAAACCCTTCTTGCCACTTAAATTGATAATCAATAGTAATCAAGTTTTTCAAATATTTTACTAAAGTCACTTAAAATCTTTTTCCCTCTAAAGTCACTTAATTTCAGATTGGGTGTTTCATTCTTGTATAATTTTTATGTACATGTCAAAAATTTTTAAAATCAAGTGAGACAAATAAAACATTTATAAATCCTCGTTATTGTTTGGTTGCATTTTATAAATTTGCAAGTGTAAGATTGGTTGGAATTGGTGGAATAAATTTGTTGTTAAAAACATGAAATAGGACGTAGTAGTGAATGAAAAGAATGAGAAAATTGTAAATAAGTTTTATAAATTGTTAAATATAAGTAATATTGAAAAAATCGTTAAATAATAACCAAAATTCATATATGTTTCATTTGCCTCAATTAAAAAATACATTTATAAAAGTATTATACAATATTGAAATGCCTAATGAAAGTAAAGATTTAAGGAAAATTAAACGGATCACTTAAAAACGTAATTATTAGTCAGTATTGTTGCCCCAAGTAAAGAAAGAGACCAAAAACATGCATTTCCACTTGTTCTTAAGGACTTAACAGAAACAACGACTTTTGTTTATTTTGAAAAAACAAATTCCCAACATAATCCACGTGGTTTGAGAGACACTACAATCAAAACCTATTCAATGTTAATGTCTAATTATCACCATTTGGTTCTTATTTTGTCTCATAATATATTGTTGAAGACCAGATAGAAACTGTTACCGTTCTACATTTTTGGAGTACCAAGGCTCTACATTTTTGAACAAGCCATAGTTTATTTTATCAACCATCTCTATTTGGCATATTACAGAATTTAAACATTGTCTTTTGAATAAATGAGAGTCGCCTTACCATTGCAATAACTCATGTTAGCAGAAAGGTGACGAGTTATCTATATAACAATTGATTACTTTTCTTTCTTATTTTTTTTTAAATGTTTTTTCCGGCTAGAATAATCTTGCCGGAAAAAAAAAAATTCTTTCCAGCTTCACCATTTGAATCTAAGAAATGTTATCGTCCAAGAAATGGTCCCACCATATATAAGGGAAGGACGACACTTACATTAAACGTTAAAGTTTATTACATTAAACTTACTTTGATTATAATAATTAACCTAATAAATTGAAGTAGATGTTTGTTTATCTTATCTTTTTCCCTTTATGATCATGGGGGTGTTGATGTTGTCTATTGCACTTGCAAACACACAGAGGGAATTGAAGTTGCAAGTTGAGCTCCCACCACATATCACTTGGTTTTTTATTACAAAGAAAAAGTTAACATTTTTTTAGGCTTTTGTCTTCTTCATTCAATACAAATATATGTTTGATATTTAAAAGTACATGTGATGATGATTGGGAGTACAAAAACGGCCCTCGATTACATCTAAAGCTCATTAACACAGCCTGGATTTATATAATTCCATTTTGCACTTCCTTTTAAGGCACATAGCTATATACCAACTTGCATTTCAAAGTTATTTTTTTTATTAAATGAATGGTCATTTACTATCATCATTAATATGTTCATGTTATTTTAAACTTCCATTTTAAAATTTTGAAAAGAGAACAAAAGGTGATGATAAAAAGCGTAAAAGAAGCACCCTATGATGTATGATAAGAGCCTAAGAACAAGTTGTTAGACACATGCAAACTATTTGAACATCCTTAGATTGGTGTATCGTGTTCCCTCGTTACAAATAGTTGGTTTCATTACTGGTCACGGGTGTGTGTTTAGGGTAAATTTATATTGAAAGCTTACTTACTAGGTTTAAACATAATAAGATTTTGGAGTTGTTTTGAGTAAGTTTAGTTTAAAGGGTTTATTAGTTTTTTATGGATAAAATAAGCCGATAAGTATAAGTACTCTTGTTTAATTAAGCTATTTAAAATATATCATAACCTATAATCTTATGATGATAAGTTATGTAAATTAATAAGCAACCAAACAACTCTTATATTACAAGTTTAAGGACTAGATTAGTGAATTTTAATCTAAGATGTTCATAGTAGAAGTTTGAAACATAGTATAGGGATATGTATTGTAATTGATTATGGATTTTAAAATAAGGTTTTAGTTTTAGGTAAACTTTACTTTCAAGTTATAAAGAGTTGTACGTCATGCCATTAATGATATATTTTATTTTGGATTGTGCCGATTTCGGTTATATAAGAATGATATCCCAATCTTTCATATACATCTCGTTAACTACTTTTTATTATTTATTACCTTTAGAATTCTGGTTTTAAACGTCAACCTAGCTACATTGAAAATTAAAATATAAATAAGCAGCTTGTTTTAGTCTAACTAATAATCAAATAAAAGAAATATTATAAATACAAAGAAAAATCGTTGTTAAAATTTGTAGATGTTCAAATTGTCAAATACAAGAGTTATAAGTATAAATGTTAGATGAAAACAAAATTTATAAACTACTAAAAATTTACTAGAAAACTGGGTATTTAAGAAGTAAGAATTTAATTAAGTTAACGTCATTAGTTTGAACTTCTATGCATTCAAAGGAATAGGTTTGATTGGATTTTTTCTTTTGTTCAATTATTTTGGTAGTGTTATATGTTAACAACAATACTTCGATCATTTAGGACCTATATAATTATTTTTATTCGGGTTTAAATCTGAATGGTTTTTAATAAGTTTTTACTTTTATTATTAGACTACCACCTATTTTGATGGTTATAATTCGTTTTGTTTCATTGATTTTCTTCCAATCTTCTGTTAATTAGTTGTGTAATTGCTTGTTTTAATTGTTTATAAATGTGTTTTGATAGCTCTACTCAAACTTTTAATATTCCTTTTACATAAGACATGATAATTAAGGATATCTAAGACCTGTGAATCCACTACAATTTAGTTTTCCTAAACTTTTGACTCATGCGAGATGATAGGATGTCATAAAGACGTATGTATATGCAATCAGGGGGATTTGAAACACCAAAGATAATAATCGTAAGAATAAAATATGAGTGCCGGTGTGGTTGATCAATTCTAATTCTTTTACTCTGGTTTTTTTAAACGAAAAATGTGTGACACTACTTCGAAGCATATGTGTTATCTTAATCGGACTTATATATCCATTCTCCGGCCAGACACAACTGCACTTCCAACCATCTCAGAAGAAAATTCATTGCTGAGAAAACCCCTTACTCAACTCTAAGCATTTGCTCAAAGTGAGATCGACTTGAACCTATGATCACTCTATATTTACATATTATGAGTATCTTTCAAAATCATGTTAACTAAAAATAGTAATTTTCATCTTACTTTTCTTGTATATCATCATTACCAACGAGTCATCTTTGGATTAAACAAATATAGTCTAAAAATTTATTTCACTTTAGTTGAGCAAAACATTAAAAGAAAAAAAAAAGAAAACTAAAAATTTACAGTTTGTCGTTAATTACTAGCGGGGGAAATTCCGTATTTTGTGACACTATCGGTTTAAATAAATTTATATAACATTGTACATAAAAATAACTAGATCACACCGGTATGTATCACAAGTTATATAAAAGAAAAACTAACTTAAATTAAATAATATAAAAAACAAACATCACCACTACAATATGTAATTAAAAGTAAATAAACTTGCGGAAAAGCAAAATTTTTAAAAAGTACATTTATAATCGGAACTTATGTAAAATATTTTGTTTATTTGCTCATTATTAAATAAAGGAAACACTAAAATTAGAATATCAAGCATTTATTACTACACATATGTTTACTTACATCTACTATATTTATTACTGTCACAAAGATCCTCAATTCTTTAATACGATAGTTGGATTTATTAATGACAATGCAAGACGTTTTTAAGCATAGGTCAATTAAAAAGAAAAAAAAGAAAATTAAGCACGTTTGCAAACCCTCGACCCAATTAAAACACTTACCAACAGACTAATAAGTTTATTCTATCGACACAATCTACAAAAAACAAATAGAACTAACAACTTCGAAGGCTCTGGTCGACGACGTTTTCCACGCTAATACTTATACACATGCCTCCTAGGGATGTTACTAATATTGAATGTTTTATTCCCAAGTTTGAAAATTATACTGATCGTGTTTCTCGTACCATTTACTTAAGGATAACACGAAGGGTTCGCGGAGTAGATGATCATGATAACCTATTAACCCGTATGTATTATACACCTTTGATTCATATACTCTATGTAAATGATACTTTTAGTAATGGAATATGATTATTCTTATGGGAACTGCCAACCCTTTATGTAATCCATACATGTTATGTATCTTAATGTATACACACTAATATGAACGTGGTGTGACGCATTATAAATACATACTTTCAAACAGCAAACATTATGTCACAGATCATGTAATATCTCATATATATTAAGGAATTAAGTAATATACACACAACAAATTTAGTAGTATGATGTAATAATTGTTTAATTTCTTTGTAAACTCACCTCCACTTGATAAAAAACATTTATTTATTGAAGTTAATCTCTACTTCATACATGTTAAATTTTAAATTTAAATTAATTCAACTACATTCTCTCTAATAAATTCGTTAACATAATTATTATTACATATATTAAATAATAACTCAAGTCTAAAAAAACTCAAGTACACAGTTATCTTTATAATTTTTAATTACTTTTTAGTCAATGCTTTTAAATAGCAACTCAAGTTTTTTTAACGGTTGGTTAATGATTAAAATTTAATAACATTAAGTTAGTATTAATTTCTCAATATCTAGATTTGAATATCTAATCTTCAAAAAAGACAAAACCTAACATCTTCTTCTTGAACCATTAAATGAAAAAATCATTAACAAATAACAACTCAAGTGCTAGCAGTGTGTTACTTTTTTTTTACTTTTGGCCACCGTTTTTTGGGTTAGTTTTAACTTCTAACCCCTAAAAATGATATGTCCCATCGCAGATCATTATTATTGGTATAATGTTTCACGTGTCATAATGTGATTTGCCATGAAATTCAAAAAGTATGTTTTTATGAAAAATAAAATTACGTAGCCGCACAGGTATTAAATATACTTTATTATTAAAAAAACATTGAATGCGCGACTTTTTTTTTCAACATTCCGATATCTTCTTTAAAGTATATTTGTATTTAAATTTGAATATGTAATAAAATTATAATAATCATACAATCTTTAAATTATTATCACTTGGATTGTTAGTCTAGTGATAAAAATTAAATATTATTTAACCCAAATTTAAACTTGATTAAGAGTTTTCTAGAAGGTCTTAAAATATAATAGTAATGTAGGAAAAAGTCCAATATTAGAGCTTTAGATATAACTGCTCAGTTAATTATATTTTAAATACGTTGTCAAAATAAAATAAAATAACCTATATACTAACTAGGGTTTTTGTTTTTTTATGAGTCAAAAGCACAAACGCTGGCGCACATGTGTCTATCATGCCCTGTCCTCTGTTTTTTTTTCTTTTGTCGACAGAAAAAACAAATGATCAATAAATTAACAATAAAACCTATACTAATAATGTTCAAAGTTAATGCGAGAAAAACTATCTAAACATACATCAATCGAGTTGTTACTTGTGTATTTTCGATCTACCCGGATGATTGATGATGATAGAAATAAACTTGCACTGTCGTATGAACACGTTTGTGTTGTTTACGTGTAGCGTCAGGTTGAAATTAACAATTCAGTTACGTCTTCAAAAATTAGTTTCATATGCAATAAATTGCATATTCTTCCATTATACATCATTATAAGATGTTAGTGATGTTATTAAATCAAATGTCACATTATATGAAAAAAAAGGTAGCATACAAAAAGTATATAATTATAAAATTAGTTTCAAGTACAATGAAGGTGAGATGATGATTAAGGTGGTGTTAGTGGCTAATGAAATCAATGGGCCAAATGATTCATAAGTAAAGTTATAATTGACACACCTATCACCTATGTTGGAATGCTCCATAATTTGTTCAAAGTAAATATAAAGATGTCATAGACAATGGTGTCATGTCATTTCTCAATGATCATGTGATGAGGGCACCATTAATTAATATATTTAAAAAAAAGAATAGATCATTATTAACACGGTATGGATCGATTACATCATGAACAATAGAAATTAGGTTCTATTACATATAAATTCAAGAGTTAAATCCACAATTGTTCTGCCTCTATTCAAGAGTTAAATCCACAATGGTTCCAGAAGATAGATTATTTTCAAGAATTTATATAATAGATGAATTATTGTTCTATATGAATTAGCATTTAGATTCAAAAGGATGAATCTCTTTGGAAGAAATGTAAATAAAAAGGTAATTAGAAACATGTTTCTTTAAACTCCATAACAAGCCATCCTTGCATGGTGGATAAGATGGCGGATAATTTTCATGTAGCTAAATACTTTATCGTCTTTTTTTCCCAATCTTCTTATGTCGAAAGTTCTAGTAACACCATCACCATACATTCTTATCAAATGTGTTGCCAATAGCTCATTTCACGTAGTCATGTTAGATTAGAGGTGAGGTCACGGATTCGATAATAAACATAGTGTCTAGGGTGTATGGTGTAATTCTAGGAGTTTAACTTAGGAGCTTCGTGGATGTTGCTTTCAAGAATAATGTGGGTAATACTAATTCACATACGGGTTAGAATAACATCACATGTGTACCAACATAGATTCACATGTGAACTAATGTTTAAGGGAATATACAAAGTACATACACGAATCAATACCGATAAAACTAGAAACAAATAGTAGTTCACAAATGTTTAAAGCATCACTATATTTTCATGATTATGTGTAAAGCTTTTATGTCACGACCCCAAGAATACGCTATTGACTAGACAAGAATTTAAGTTGGTTAGTGTTTTAGAGTAAAGAATTATGTGTCTGTCATAAACGGGTAGACAAACAATGTGTCAAATTGTGTTCATTTGTTCAACCCGTTTACGGCACACATAACCCGTGTTAAATAAGTTACTAGGTGGCACAATACGTTGATACCCCGTTCAAAACAAAACAGTTTTATAAAAATGATTAATATATCTATTCTACTTAAATATAGGTTCTAGCTTCAATAACTCCCCTGTTTTTATCATGGTAATTGTATTTTTATTATATGTTATCGGTGTTTAATGAATCGTGCCAGTAATCATATTAAACATTTTCTACTATTGATGTTATTTAACTACTTATATTCGGTTGTGTCAATAATCATGTTAAAGACTTAAAATTATAAATAATAAGAAATTGTTGATCGAAAGTAAAAGTTGAATGATATTGATATATGGTATGTAAGCACGAAGTAGATTTGGGTGGCATGTAAAGGAGTAGTGATTGGTGAGGGGGATGAGTGGGGAAACATGATTAGTAGAATTATTGAGTGACCAGAAAATCCACGAATTCTATCATATATATATGCTACCGAAGCACGCGTGCCATTAATTATTAACTTCTCATTGCAATATTAATTCTGTCCACTTCTTAATAATAAGATAAATCTAAATTTGCAAAACAAAATAAATAATAAATAAAAATGTTAGAGGATTTACGGGTTAATGCTATCAAGGTGGTGTTGATAATTACTCTATTAAGTGATGAGACTTCACGTCCTGTGATGAGCATGGCTTAATGCTATCAAGAGTGGTTTATGTGCGTTTGAGTTTGTCATTAAATTTAATATGTGAGAAAAATACCAAAAAAATAAAAATAAAAAACAAGATTAGATAATTTTTTTTTTTTGAAGAATATACAACATATTACTCTTAATATGTTAATATCTAGATTTTGTTCATATAAAATAGGTTAACAACATAGCAATTGCCCATGGGTGTGATAACCTAATATGCATTTTCTTTTGTAATGTTTTATTTGTAGATCCAAAAGATATATGTTGTTTCAGTTTATTGTATTGTTTTTTTATTACTACTAGATAAAAATTTTAAAATATTTAACAACAGATAGATAATTTTAATTAAATGTACTTTCAAATTTTAACAACAAAAATAAAGGCAAATATGCAATAAAAGACATCAATGCTTAGTTTGAATTAACAATGAAATATAAGTGGAAATAAGGTATAATAGTTCCATCGAATATTTAAACAATTCAATGATTGGCATATCTTGAATTTAAATGAAATATAACTACATAAAATGTATAAGTTTACAACGGGGTGGTTATATTGGCCCTCTGATTAAACTCCCTAAAGGGAAGCTCGTTTTGTCTTACAGGTTATATTTTAATGGGGTTATATTAAATGCATATAGTAGTGGTCAAATTGTGGAGTTTGTGTAGAGCCGACAATTACAAAGCATAGTAATTAGTAAGAAGTTGTGTGTTGATGGTTGTACGGGGAGACTAAGACTGGGTAGAAATAAAATAAGTATGTATCAAGTTAAGCCGTTTGTTAGCTACTCGAGATCGAATCATTAAAATTTTATACTAAAGAGAGTTTAAACAACTTCGATTGTAAGTTGAGGTCCCACTTTATAAATGAGAACAGAGTTCAAATCCCGCATATCAATTTATCTTTTACTAATCATCTTAAAATAATAAATATAATCATCAATTCCCTTAGTTATTAAAGCGATTCTTGATTCTTAAGGTTTAAGTTAAAAACATGACAAGACATTTAAGGGGCCCAGTTTCAGATTCTATTGGGCTCGGATTTGTAATTATTTAGAAAAATCTAAATGGACCCAGATTTCAAGCTTATCAACTCATATTAGGTTTTGGGCTTCATCAGAATATGGGCCCCATATTATGAGATTTATGGATTCGTAGATCGAACGTGTTGCAATTTTATTTGATTATCTTTCTTTTATGATTCCAATGATTCCACACACTGACACACACACACACACACATAGAGAAATACGTGTGTGTTGGGTATCAATGGATTATGATCATGCTTGAATCGGACCAATTAAGTTTTAATCCAACATGTGACTCAACCAAATGAATTATAACTTTATCGATTAATTATGGATTATGACATAACTCAAGATCCAAGTAAATGAGTAATCTAAATAAATGGTTCATAACTCATAACCCAATGTCACGTAATAATGTTTATATAATGCTAAGAATTCTAGTCATTGCAAAACATGGCACGTCTAGGCATATTATTAGGTAATGAAAACTTAATAAACCGTCGTTACAAGAAAATAAACATTAACTAGTACTTATTCTCTTAACGCACTCAGAGGTTTAATTACTTAAAAAGGTATATTGGTTTTACATTGAATGAGTTTGTGGTTTCAAGAGAACATACAAATACATATACAATAGGATCGTTATTTTAATTTAAAATAAGCATTTTTTCAAGTGATTTTTATCTCTCCAAACACATTTCATATAACATAAGAGATTATAGATTAGCAAGAGTAAAAAAGAGATTATAGATTAACAAGAGTAAAAAATGTTTAAGTTGTCTTGTTATATTATTTCTAACACTTACTTAATCCGTATCGAGATTAGAAAGTTTGTAAAGGTGATTTTCAATTTGACTAGAGAGAATAGGTTTCGTTTCAAACCAAAGAGTAACTACAAAGATGTCACAACTGATTACCGCTAAGCATAGTGAGACGGAAAGAAGTAACATTCGCCTTGCTAGTAGTACGTTATAAAAACATTTTTTCCCAAAAACAAAATCTTGATCGAAAACCAACGAGTACTCGTAAAATGAGTCACTTATCGAAAACCAACGAGTAATCGTAAAATGAGTCACTTATCGAAAACCAACGAGTATAACTATAGTTTATTTCTTTCTCATCATCTACTCTACAATGCGTCTATCGTGATGTACTTGCTCTGTTGATCCTTGCTCCCATCGCCTATCTTCGAGAGAAGTTAGTCAACGCCTCTCAAATCTCAATTTTCTGATCAGTTGATCAAATTTGTGTTTTTGGGATTCGATGGATGTTTTTCTAATGTCATCTGTTACATTGGGGGATATTTGATCATATGGTCTTGTTATAGTTGTGTTGAAATTAATGTGATTACTTGCAGTTGTTGCTTTCGATTGGAATATTGTTCTACAATGTGTTGTCTAGTTTGAGATTTCATTTATTTAAGTGACAAGGCTTCTTTATTATTATATATGTTATGCATTTATGGATTTCATGTTCTTGAGCAATTATTCTAGGATATGATGGTAACATATGCTGCAGCTGTACAATCTTCAATTCCTGTATTTACATTCAAATTCGCTACAATTATGGGGTCGGTTCAACTAATTTTGTTTTCAGTTTGATTTGTTTTCAATGTTAAGCCAGTTAGCTCTGTATATGGCTTAGTATGCATATACATGTATACATATGTGCATATATATCTTTTTCTTTGAGTCCATATGAAGTGGTTTTACATGCAGTACAGAAACAGTGAATTTACTCAGACCTGAAGGTCAGGTACACATTTGTTTGTGTGTGCGGTGCCATCTTCATGGTTATGTTCCGCGGGCCTGTTGTATTTGGCTATTCAGTGCAAGGGGTCAACCTGAGCCAGCTGGATGGTTATTGTCCACCTTTATGGGTCTCGGGTTCGACACCTGGCACCTTGGTGTTCTATGCTTAATAGGAAACTGTATGTGTATGGCAGCCTTTCTAGCTATTCAGGTATTCAATCATATTACATGGATTGTAGTATTAGTCATGTAGTGGTTTCATTCTCTTTTTGTTTGAATTTATGCTTAATTGCTTTTGAAGTTGGATTTTTTTTGCTTTAAAATAAATTTAGGCTCCAGTGTTGGCCAGGTATCCTGCAAGCCTTTCAGTTAACATCATATTCCTACCTTTTCGGTGTTATTCTTCTTGTCTCAACTGCATTTGTGATGAACAATGAGTCAACTGACTGGAGTTTGACTAAATCTGAGTTTTGGGCAGTACTTTATGCTGTAAGTATTTTTATATATATATTTTCATATGTTAAAGTTGCAATTTTTAAAGTTTTATTCTATCTTGCTTATTATTTTTCCTGACCAGAAATTTGTAAGCTTCTCTTTGAAAGGTGTCATGATAATCTTTTTTTTATTTTTTATTTTTTTTTAAAACTTGCTCCTTCCCATCATTACATATGAATAACTAGGATGATTATCCTGTTTTTTCATTATTGAGGGCACTGAAGACATTCTGTTGATGTTCAACATCGTTCTTAAGCTATGTTATCAGTCAGTTGTTGACATTTTCATGGACCAGATGAAGGATTTAAATATTTAACGAACTAATATAATATGGATTTGGAGTACCAGATTCTGGATGCTATACTTCATACAATTGCTACCAGCTTGTCGAAATGAAAAATTTTAACTTTATTTTTTTCCACCATGTTTTTGTTTTCTGTTTTTGCATTTGCAAGATTGAAAAAAGAAAAATACAAAATCGCCGTTTGGCATACATTTTGCATTTTTAGGAAACTTATATCAGTTTGCAGAATTTTGTATACATCTATTACAAAATATAAACACGATTTTATCTTCAGGAAACCATATCATCTGCATTAAATTATGGACTTCTGACATGGTCAAACAAGATCCTAGGACCTTCTTTGATTGCACTTTATAATCCACTTCAACCTGCTGCATCTGCTTTTTGGTCAAGAATTTTCCTCGGAAGCCCAATATATATGGGGAGGTTTGTTCATCATCTCTTCATTTAACTTACTATCATATTATTTTAATTTGGTAATGTCCTTTTCGGCTGTTAATTTTTAGTACTCGTACATACGTGTTAGGTAGACCCAAAACACTTTTGGTAGAAAGATTCTAGCATTTTTATAAATTAGTAGTTAAATGTGATTACAAGAGTTATGTTATACTGTTTTTCTAATAGAATGATGTAGGAGGTTTACGTGATCCTTTGGGTGAATTCTGACCCGTGTCCATTTAAGATAGGTTACTTCATCCATTTGACCTTATAGAGATACACCATAACCCAAATGGACTCTTTGATTGCTGTTGAAATTGCCACTCCTCCTCAACCTGACTCATGTTTGTTTGTCAAACATCTGTTTCCACTTTAGATAAAAACCACAGCAATCGGATCCCGGTGAATATTGCAACACAAAAAAGTTAGAAAAAATGTAGAGTTTAAAATCACAAATCAAGCCATTGTCATGATCAAGTACAAAGTTATGACATTTCTCAATCCCTCGTAGGATTTGAATCTCCAAATAAAACATGACAATTATCATGGTACATAGAGAGACATTGTTATTTAACAGAGTCTAAAGCTAAGGAAACTTAATTATACATAGTTACCATCATAAATGACTTAAAATGCACAAATTGAAGGATTTGTGTAGTAGTCATTAGTAAAACATTTTCATAGGTTGCTGTTTTAGCATCATTGTTCCCTGATTAATTATTGCATCACTGTTTGTTCTGTGAACAGCATTGTAGGAGGATTGTTGATCATCTCAGGACTTTATATGGTCACTTGGGCAACATATCATGAAAAACAACAAGCAATTTTGGCGGTCGGCATTCTCGGGCCTCTGAGTCACCATTGATAGGTCACATATTCTCAGGGACTCCAACCTCCTTACCAAAGACAGTGGATTGATTCTTATTGTCAGATGCAGAATCATGGTCATCTTCTAATGTCATCTGTAATAGTTTATATGACTAGTAGGAAAAAGAAACAATACTGGAGTAGGGATTTTAGTCTTAGGATTATACGACATTGCTGAACGTGACACATATCTTTAACCAATTAACCATACATTATTTCTTTGAACCGAAGAGTCCTATTTGTAAACACGTTCAAAAGTTCATGCAAACAAGCAGTGAAAAGTTTGAAAGATGAGGGTGTGTTTTTTTAACAAATTCTAAGTTCATACAATCCTCAAGTAGATAAGATCAATGTTTAAAAGATGAGGGTATCTTTTGTAAAACTCTTGAGAAGTTTGAGAACGTTATTGAACATTTATATGTAAATTAATGTAAAAACTTTGTACTAAGTGGCATAAAAGATTAATGTGTTTTTAGTATTCTTGAAGTGTAAATTAGCATCAAATTTGTGTAAGAATCACAGAAAGTACGATTTTGGGTTCATTTTAAGCGTATTGATGTATTTAATACAAAATTTAAAATTCAACACATAGTAAATTTATTATTTTTTATGATTAATAAATAATCTTTTAGGGGTTGTTTGACAACATTCGAATCAACATTTAAATGATTCAGATGTTTGAATGGTTCAAGACTTAATGGTTCAGATTGTTTGTTTCGCAAACAAATGTCTGTTTGGTTCAGACATTTGCCTCTAAATGTTTAAACATTATACTAATACTGAATGGTTAAAAGGTCTAATGCTGAATGGTTAAAACCTCTTATGAGAATTGGTCAGACATTTATTTTTGAATAGTTAAGCGATATAGTAGCTCTCAATAATTAAACATTTAATGGTTTAGACCTATTATTGATTTAACACTTAATCATTCAAAAATTATCAAACAGTCTTTTTGTTGGTTCTAAATTTCTTGACCAAAGGAATTGGAATCACATGCTCCCTCACTTGCGCCATGACAACCTTTGTTGTTAGTGCCACCACCACCGGTCTGCTAGCTACCATCAATCCCGCAACTTCTCTTCTCTCTTGTCACCGCACCACCACTGCCAACACCACCCTTATTACCATCCCTACGAACCATTATGCCATTGCTACTGCCGTCACCACCACAATTGAGTTCCTCCTTAACAATTTTAGAAACTAAGTATGATTATTTTTATCAATTAGTTGCATCACAAACTTCAAAAAGTGATTCTTTCAGTTTCAATACATGTGAAAGTTATAATTTTAAATATAACTTTTTTTTTGTTGAAAGTTGTTCAAAAAAGTGATGTAAATCGTCTTCCTTAGACTGTTATTTTTATATTATATTTGATGTTTAGACGTCATTTGATATCTTAAAATCATGAAGGTTTTTATTTAAGAAAAAATTTTAAAATGTTCTTTTTTCATTACACTTTCTTTAAAATGTCCACTCCAACAATTTCTTTTTAAAATATTCATTCCAGACAAGATGTCAACACCTTTAAAAACATACGTGAATACCTAATCCAGAAAAAAAAACAGACACGTAGTTAACACAGACGGTACCACTTGTAAAATAAAATTGTCCGCCTGCAAAATAGAGTTGTCCGACTCCAAAGAAGTGGCGAACGCCTCAACACCAACTTCCATGCCAACTTTCATAAGTTTTATTTTTGAAAATTTTTACTCATATTTTGTTATACTCTTATAACTTTTAAAATATAACGTTTTCTAACATTTCAAATATACCATTGCGACATGTCATTTATATCCAAGTGATGACGTAAATTTTATTCAAAACCGATTAGGGTCAAATATTATATTCAACGTTCATGTAAATTTGACCTGAATCTGTTTTGAATAAAATATACGTCAGGACGTAGATAAAAATAAGCACGTCCCCGTGATATACTTGAAATTTTATAAAATTCTATATTTTAAAAGTTACAAGAGAAAAACAAAATACCAATAGAATAAACTATAATAAATTTATTTCTAATCAAATTTAAAACACCTTTGCATTAGGCGGCCGACCGACTTTGGAGTCGCACTCCTTGATTTCACAGGCCGCGACTCTGTTTGTCACGTGTTAGTCGACTCTGTTTGTCACGTGTTAGTCGACTCTATTTGTCACGTGTTAGTTTTTAAGAGGAAGGCTACGTGAGCGCCCACGTTCTGTCCAGGGAGACGTCGGGTCCTTGTCAATAGAGGATATTTTAAGAAAAAAATTTTGAAGGGATATTTTAAGAAAAAATAGAAGAAAATGGAAGTTTTAAATTTTTTCTCTTTTATTTATCTTAAGTACATATGATTTGTAATATTTTTAATGTAATCATTAATTACTTTGCTTCTAAACAAACCAATTTACATCAACATTTAAACCTATAGATTTCTAATTATTTGGAACATACACTAATTCATATTCTATAAACCTTTTGATTGGGTTAGAGACAGTACATGGAATGATGGAATAACACCCACCCCACCAATGTTTTGCTATCACTTGTCCACATATAATAATGTGATTTGTTTAGTCACCTATCTATTATGTCGAGGTCACACTCTATTATAATAATAACATGATGACATGGAACATGCTAATTGCTAATCCTTTTTAACTTATTTAAACCTTTGTATTAGTACTTCACTTGTAGAGTCATATTCATGTCAAGGTCACACTCTATTATATATGATAATATGTATAATTATCATAAAGATCATTACAATAGATCTAACTAAGAAAAAATAATAAAAAACCCTTTAAAACATGATTGCTTATAGAGTCAGATACATGTAAGCAGTATTCAGTGAAGTCCATTGAACCTAAGTGATGGGTTTGTTAATGAAGATTATGATCTAGATCTTATCATTTGGTTAATTACATATAATAATATAATTAATTAATATAATGGGGATGCTTAGTACTTCATTCTTGAGATTTTGCATGTGTATGATTAGGCATAGAAAACATGATAATGTGATAGTGAATATGATCGCACGTTCAATGGAGAGAGACAAACATTAAAAAACAAAAGCAAGTGGATGACATTTAGGTATTTCTGTGAGGATATCCACCTTGGGTTTGTTAAAATTAATTTTCTAATGCTATTTGGAGAGTGTCTATATATGTATATATAATATTAAATAAGGAATCATGAAATAATTTGAAATCAAAGGTACTAATTTTAGATCTTGGATTATATTTTAGTGCATGGTCAAGATGTTACTTTTTGTGTATCTTTTTACTCCATTAATCATGATACATGATAGTTTTATTGTATTCTCATTGGTATTAATATAAAGACACTCACTTAAATAAATTGACACCCCATACACCGTGTATAGGGTCGAATACACTGAAAACGAAGAAAATTCAGGGGTTTTCAGAAAGCTATACGCCCCATATAGCCCTATACGACACATATATGGTTATACGACACGTATTGGTGATCCACAATGAGAAGTACAACTCACCCATTAAAGTGGGAGTATTGGTGATCATCTTAGAAAATAAGTTCTTTCATTTAAGACACGTGTGTCATTTCTCAAGTTATTATTTCCTTTTCTATCAATATACCATAGCATATAACGTGTTCCCTTATGTAAAACAATTTTTGAACGGAAAAACACACACGTATATGAGAGATTCTATACAAAACACAAATTATACGGAAAATACTAACATAATTATTTTTTTAGCTTTTGTTTAAAATATCAGAAAATAGATTAAATGCAGTATTTAATATCTCTCTTGAAATACAAAAAAAGCAACATGATCAACACACGTTGTGTATTTACGTATTTAGAGAACTTACACATATGCAAGTCATGTGTATTGTGGAAGTTATACTAGGTTAGTATCATGTGTACTACATGGGTTGAAAAAATAAATATTATATAGTTAGTAACGAAAATTAATGAATTATAGAACAATATCTTGAGATATGATATTATTGAAATTACGTACGAATAAAGACTTTAGGTAATAAAATAATGATGTCTTTTTTAGATTGTTATTTTTTATTATTTTACTTTTTTTAATATTTTGTTTCAAAACAAACCGTTTTTAAAAAATATAAATTTTAGAATTTTTTAATTTTTAGAAACGTTTAATGTTTTAGAAAAAAATATGTTTTATCAAAAATATTGTTTATTTAGAAATTGTATATATAAAAAGATCTCTCTTCTTAATTTTAAAAAAATACTTTTAACCTTAAAATAATTTAAATAAAATTATAGTAGTTAATGCTAATATATATTAGGATAGAAAAACGATAAAATAATATTTAATGGTCTATAATTGTGTCATGTGTAAGCAAAAAAACATATTTTTATTAGTATAGATAGATTACCTACACATAATCTATGCATGTGTAGATAAGCGTTCAAAAGTTTAAAAATACAAATTTAAAATAATTTTTAATTGTTTTAATAAACATATCATACACATTTGTATGTACAAATTATGAATTTTTAAGAATGTGAACCATTAATATTCTTTTTGTTTTCGTAATAATTTGGTCTTTTATAATTTACTTTACGCTATATGTGTGTATAAAAATAAAGTACCATTATTAATGAAGTATTAATATTGTTACGACTTACGACTACTATTCAAGTCGATCATTTGAGAACATAAAAATAAATTTAAAAGGCTAAATAACTTATTTAAAG
>BJCM01062554.1:0-13881 GCA_018326385.1 Flaveria bidentis | reverse complement strand
AAGAATATTTAGAACCCAAAACTAAATCAAAACACAACACCATACACAAAACAGACGAAAATCAAAGCCGCAAGAAGGCGACAGTCAAAAATAGAAAACCGACGAAAACCAAAGCCCCAAAAAAAGCAAACAAAAGGAAAACCCAAACCTTAATAACGAGTATCATCAAGATATCGATAACGAAAAAAAGAAAATAGAAACCCATAGAAAGACAACGACAACGAACATAATCGAAACACACATCAAAGAGACGTGTCCGGATACAAAAAACCAAAAAAAAACCCTCACCCCCAAACCCCACAAAAAATCAAACCCACACCCAAAACAAACCATATTAAAACACAAACAAAAAAAGAAAAATTAAAACACAAACAAAAAAACAAAAGAAAAATTAAAACACAAAAAAAAGAAAAAAAAATACCCCCACTGACCAAAGCTAATAATAAGAATAGTAATGAACATATAGGATAAGTCATGTATAAATGGTATGATATTAACAAATAAACCGCTTCAAATCAATAAGCGTGAAGTCTCATCCAAAAAGAAGGGGAAGCATTGTTAGTGTCGATCACTACCGATTGCACGCCATCACTTTTCAAGGCCATGTTTGGTCATAGGGCGAAAATGTTGTGTGTGTTCCCGATATGAACGGGAACGATGAGCTTGGATCTTAGGATTCGAGTTGATAAAAACAAAACTTGAATGATTAAATGCTAAAATATAATAATGATGAACATGATGAACACAAACGTGTTTAATGTTTGATATTTATTGATATGTTGTTGAAATTATCATCCATGAAGGATGATGATATAATGTTGTTGGTGATGGACCTAATTCACCATAACAAGTGGTGAATTATTCACACTTTACAATAATATGAATGTTAATATTTATACTAGTTTAACAATTACAATAATTACAAAACAAACTCTAAATTAGTATTTTTGTTGATTTCGTGTTTCAAGTCTTCAACTTTAATAATATTGAAATTTTCAATTTCTTTAAAGGTAGAATACCCAACATGTTGAATACTAGCTTTGGCGTGCCGTTGGTTCCCTTAGGTATGTTTTCCATTTATGATATTTGCAACAGATGTAGTAGCTTGATTTTGGACTTGTGTTTGTTTTGTAATAGAGAAGCATGGGTGGAGTTGTTCTTTAGTTTCATGGGATTATTGGGTTAAATCGGTGTTTGATGGACATTTGCATAAGCTATTGTTAGGGTATTTAATATTTATGTCCAAATTACCCTTAATGACAAATCTAATCGTCAAGTGATCGAATGGGTTTAAGTTGTTCTTTAGTTTCATGTTTTTTTAGTATTCCCCATTGAACCACCCCATCTAAGAAATTCATATATTACATGAGATGTATAGATATAATGTTATATATTTAAAAAAGTTTTAAGAATTATAAAACAATGATTGAACTTGCATATAAGTATACTAGTTAATTTTAATAAAGAGTTAATATCGGTATTAGTCCCCGAGTTTTGCAAATCGTCTACATTTTAGTATCAACCTTTAATTGTCTTTTTTATTAACTTGAGTTTTAAAAATCGTTTCTAATTTTGTCTTTTTAACTAACGGAGTTAGCATTTTCTGTTAGAATATTTAAAAAAAACCAAAATACCCGTAGGAGCTTAAGTGATTTACAAAAAATCCCACCACTCTCCCATTTTTCAATTTATCTCTATTCCCTCTCCCTCCCCCTCTCTCCACCGTAAAACAATATCTCCTACCCCTTTATCCAAATAAAGATCTTACGGCCGACAATGATGCACCCCAAATCCACATACCTCTTCTTATTCTTCTGTTCACTAAGACCCAAAAGCCAGTTGTATTGTGTTTCTTCCAACAAACAAGAAAGCTCCTTTTCATCTCACCCAAAATCCAACTCTATTTTTTGAGATCCAAAATCCAACTCTTTCACGAAGTCCGACCGGCTCCATGGTTCTCAAGTGTACATACTCATCACTGTAATTGATGTTTAAGTTTACTCAATTAGAGTGAAACACAAGTTGAAAAGGTGGAGATATTAAAGGTTTATGGCAAATTAAGCACTTTGAGGTGAGATCTGATAAGGTAATCAATAGAAACCCAGATGGGGAATTATGAGAATGAAGATGAACTGTTTGGGTGAAGTGTAGGGGTTAACAGAATTTGACTTCTTGAAATACAGATTTTGGTTGTTGTGATGAAGTCGTGGAAAAGAGTTGGGTTTTGGGTTCAATCGGCTCCAGTGGCGGTGGTTGGTTTAGCTGGTGGTATGATGACGATGATGATGATGGTGTGTATATGATGTATAAGAGGTTTAGGTTGGGTATGGATTGTTGATTGCTTTTGTGAAATAAATAATAATAATAATGGGGTATTTTGGTTATTTCATTTAATAAAAAATGTTAAATCCGTTAGTTAAAAGGATGAAAATAAAAACTATTTACAAAACTAAGATTAATAATAGAGACAAATTAAAGGTTGATATTCAGGGAGACAATTTGTAAAACTTAAGGACGACAACTGATATTAACTCTTTAATATATTTTTGTTACGAATTTCTAGTAGCTTGTTAAGCTAATACGTGTATTGATTAAAATAGTATTATTTGATTTTATTGTCAATTATCAATCACAATCATCAGTTTATTCATTTTGTTTATAATGTCATTTAACTAATATATATATATATATATATATATATATATATATATATATAACAAAATATATTTATTTATCACCAAAAACATTAAATCCCTATCTAATAAGTCGCTAGACAGGGAAAGTCACACAATAGACAGGGAAAGTCACCACAATAGATAGGGAAAGTCACCACAACTAAAAGATATATATATAGAATTCAAAATTGATTTTTTCATATTCACATCATTAAATAAAATAATTAACTAAATTAATTAATATAAATGATTCGTATAATCATGCCACTTACACCAAGACAGTTTTTTTATTATAGTAGGAATACATGTAGATAAAAATCAGTATACAAGTATCGTTTTTCATACAAAAGTATGAAGTAATATGGGTTATTGATACAAGTAGTTGATGGGTGAGATTCAAGGATATAAATATCATGCATGAAGGTTTAATTATCACGCATGAATGAGACTAAGTGGTAAAATTAGAATCTTTTACGATTGTTGACTTTTCTTCGATTCTCGGGTTTTTTTAAGCATGTAAAACTTTTACATACGACGTTACTTTTGTTAAAATATATACATAAAATCGAACATTTTATTCTTTTTAATTTGAGTATTGTCTTGTTTTCTTCCTTACTCCAGTAAATCAAGCTTTTTTTAAATGTTTATCTGTTATGTAAATAACGTTGTGTCTATTATTCTATGTACTTATATATATAACTAGGCTAAAAGTCTATGTAACACACGAATTTAATTCGTAAATATTGTTATTGTTTAAAAAGGTTCGTAAGTTATACTATTGTTGATAATACTTTGTATATCTACTTTTATGTATAATTTTTAACATTAGATACATCTAATATTTGTAGGTTTTTTTATTAATACTTATATGTCTAAATAATGTATAATATGAAATAAAATAAACTTATAAATAAGAACTTTAAGTAATAAACAAATTAAATTAAACATGAAAAACAATATTTTAAATTCATAAGCACCGGACTTTTCTGTGATACAACATTTGATGTTTTCTTGGTGATTTTTTTAACATTATCTAATATTAATAATTTTAATCTATGTCTACTTTAACTCGAGATAATGCAATATAGAGCTGGCCATGGTGAACACTAGTTGTTTAAAAAACAAACCAACTTTGAATAGCGATTGTTTTTATCTCTTGTTTATTGTTATGGCAAAAACACATTGTATGAGAACTGTTTTCTTTAAAATTTAAAAGAAACCATTTTGTCTGAAGTTGTCAAAGTCAATCATGGAATAAAAGTGTGATTTTCAATCTTACTTCCGGATACATCAAAACAATTTTCACATATCAAACGAATTCCAATAAAACATAATAATATGGCAATACAAATTAAAAAGTTTACAAAAATAAAAGCATGTCATATCTCTTCACAGATAGATTGTTGAAGCAGATCATCTTCAAATTAAAAAAATATAAAATTAAAATAATATTAATTCAAAAACAAAATCGTAGACAATGATAAGTTAAATCAAAATCGTAGATGACGAAAGCTCAAATATAACAAAAAACAAATACCTTTTGTTGAAGAAAACTTAATGAAACTGAAGCCAAAATGAGACGTTGATGAAGTCTGTCGAAGGCACTATCACAATTCTATAGTTTTTGTTGATGAATTATTTAAAAACAAAAAATATCAGATATGATTTAATTTCTAAAAAAATATGCTTTAATTTAGGGTTAAATTTTTAAATTTTTAGTCAAATATCTCTTGTATCAAAGTTGACTTTTAGTCAAATGAACATAGACTAACATTAAGCACAGATACATATTTATGCGGGAATTGAAAAAAGTAAAACCTTCAAAAATATCACGTGTCACTAAAGTTATTGTTTTATTAATAAGTATAGATTTACGTAATCATTATATAGCTTGTGTGATAAGTTGTTATAACAAGGGGCGGACCTATGATTAACTGGTGGGGGTCGAGCGCACCCCATAAAAATTTTGATTTATTATGTATATACGTGATCACATCTTGATCGAACCCCAAGATATTTTAATACCAAACCCCAAGAAATTTGGACAGTTGAATAATAAGTCAACTTAAGAGGAAAAGCAATCGAAGACTTGTTTGGAGTTAGAGAGATACAACTTAAGAGAAAGAAGGATAAAAATAATGTTAGAAAATTTTATTCATTCTAATGTGATTAGTGAGTTAGAAAGAAATGCATAGATAATGTGTTAAAAGTAAATAAATGATTATACTTAACCAATTCTTTCACTAATAGAAACATTTCATAAAAGTAACTAGTTAACTTTTTTGTGATTGTAATATTCTAATTAAGTAATTGAATATTTTATAATTAAAAGATTTGAATCTTTTACTTACTTCCTAATTTATATATCTAACTAGCTTCCCGTGTATTACACGGGTTGAATAAATAAAAATTATTATAAATTTTATTAATTTTAAAATAATATTCTAAAATATGATATGACGATAACTAATAAAATAGTGATATTAATTTTTTAAAATTTTTCCAAAAAAATAAACATTTTGTTCTAAAACAAACCGTATAAAATTGTCATTATAAAAATTTTCTTATTATAACTCCAAAATTAATTTTTTTTTTCAAAAATTGAATTTTTTAAAATACCATTTTAAAATATTTCATATTTTTAAAAAAGTTTTATGCTTTAGAAAAATTAATTATTTTATAAAATATTTGTTTATTTAGAAATAATATTAGTAAATAATCTCTTTTTTAATTTATCAAATGTAGAAAAATATTAAATAATACTGTTAGTAATTAAAATAACTATTTAAGAGGAAAGAGAGGTGAGAAAATTTTAGTAAGAATGATTGTTATGCTGACACGTGACATATCAAATTACTCTTTTATTAAAAGTAGAAGAACACATAGTATATTCTATGTTGTTTAAAAAAATGTGAAATCTTTTCTACGAAACTAAATCATATTTAGAAATGGAACGTAGGTACGTGTCTAGTCATTTAGTCGTTGTTTATTTTAATAAGAACAAAAATCACTAAAATCTCTTCCGATTTTTTGTTCTATTATATTATTGAAAAATTTGTTAAGAATTTTTTATTCTTAGACTATGTTTGAGTTTTTTTTATTTATTTTTGTACATTAAATATTAATACTTTTTATATTAATAAGTTGTGTAGATAAATATGTTGTTCTTAAATATCTCTGATAATCATAATATAGTTTTTTTTATTATATGTTCTGACCCGACCCAATTTTTACCAGACCATATTTCTTTTTAATATTTAGTGATTCACAATTGACTCTAAATATTTTACCACCCCAATTAAAAAAATTATGAGTCCGCCTTTGGTTATAACTTCAGTAGATTTATTGTGTGATAAATAAACATAGGTTACGAACTTACAAACACAACCCGTGTAATTATAAACATAACTTGTCTTATTAGCATATAACTTGTATCATTATGTGTTATAATTTGATTAATTATTATTCTATGTAATTATAATCATAGATTGTGTAAATAAACATAATTTATATAATTATCATATAGCACGCGTATCTATATTAACTTATAATGCATGTGAGGATGACATCATTCTAATTTACCTTAAAGTTTAGGACGTTTAAGCCAAATTTTGTTGCGTAGAGTGTTAGTGTTCTATGCAATTTCTTAGTTTGCTTTTATTTAATAAACTTTTTTCTGGTTAATAGATTATTTAATGCATATAAGATTATTTAATTTACAACATTAAATACGATCTTATTCATAATACTCTAAATTAACATTTTCTATTTATATTTTATAACTAAATATTATTTAAATTAAGTATTATCTTATTTAAATACTTAAGTATATAATTACTATATATTTACATAATAATAATAATAATAATAATAATAATAATAATAATATATAATAATAATAATAATAATAATAATAATAATTATTATTATTATTATTATTATTATTATTATAACAATAATAATACAAAATTTAATTAGTTAAGGCAGGTTGGGTTTAATTGCGTTCTCCGAAAGAGTATCGGTGACACATATTATTTACCTTATAAATAATTTGAGATGTGCAATTTTGGTAATTTTCTAAAAAATTTAAGATACTTAAAATCTTCGTTGTTGAATATCATACAAGTGTTGGTGCATAAATGTATGTTACATTGAGAGTTTTGTCCCTAAACTAAAGCTGTAGAAAATGTTCAAATCTTACATCAGTTGTGTATAAAAACCAAAGCAGTTCCTAACTCATATACATAGAGTCATTTGCCAAAGATAAAAGATGAGGAGTTGTGTTTCATGCGCATGTATTTTTGTACGTCACTCAAAATATAAACAAATTGGTAAAAGCCATGGCAAAGCAGGAACTCCAAGACCACGAGGATGCAACTACATACAAACCCACATAAGTAACTAATGAAACAAAAAGTAGTTTAACCCACATAAGTAACTAATGAAACAAAAAGTAGTTTTAAATTCTGGAAAAAATCTTATCTAATAGTTGCTTAAGAATGTTGGAGCCCCAGAGAATTTTTGTTCACCATAAGAAAACAAGCTCATTCCACTGCATGGAATGCTACCTTTTCATTTTCCAACCAATGTGCTCTTAAAATCATTAGATTCTGTAGAAGATTCCAGGTCTACAGGTTCAAAACATTGTGCAACAAACTAATGACTCGAAGGTTGAAGATTGCACCTATTTACGTTGCGAGGTGGCAATGGTTGAAGATGACTCGAAGGTTGAAGATTGCGCCGACTTGAGCAGATTTTGACGCTGATGTGGCTGCAGATGCTCTTCCTGAAGTTTCATGTGAGGTTTTCTTGATTGGTTTGACAGGCCTAAAACAGTTGGTATTTTAGCAATCAGACGACGAACAAATCATACAAGTAACAAGGGTTCACCTCATAGTAATGCCTATCCCGCGTAGTCATTTCTTCAATCTTGTCATGACCCCATTTGCTTTCATTTCTTAACTCCAGCAATTTCCTCCCATCAATTTGCATACAAAAAGAAAAAAAAAGAAAAGAAAAGAAAAGAAAACTTGAAATGTAATAAAAACAAATTGAAGGGATTTGGATACTGAATAAAGAGTCATTCTACATCCTAAAATAAGATGATAAAATGATAACACTAAAACAAAAGCAGCAACAACTATGTCAACTTGCAGCTTTGTTATATAGAAGAGAATTAAAAAAAGTTTGTAATTTGGTTTAGTTCTGCAGAACATACAACAGCAAAACTGTTTTCAACAAGCAGCTGCAGCTGCAGCTGCACCCGCAAAAGAATATCATTACATCCAACAATATGTTTATCTTGAAAAATGAAGCATTATTTGATCCAATAGATAACATGTTTCCAATGAACGTTCATGTCTCATTCATCATACAGCAAAGAAACGGACAATTTCAAACAAAAATGAATGAAATTTGCACCAAATGAAGGGCAACGGAAAATTACAAATCTACAAGGAAAGTAACTCTTACCAGTTCCAATACATGGGTAGTTAAGGTGAAGATATAATAAGATGTGAGTAACATTCAATTCTTATTCCTATTTTACTCTTGCAATACATTTATCTAGATGATCAAGTAAGCATGCAACTTAGAAATCAAACATAAATGAATTGATTGATACATAAGTAAACATGTGGATACCAGATGATTTACATAAAACAAAATCAACAACATATATCTAGATGATTCAGCTTGTCACATTTAAAATTAATCGCGTGAGGGTTCAACACCTTAGAGTAATAATACTCTTTAACACACCATTTAAAATTTTAATCTAGCTTGAACGCTTGATTACAAGCACAGAGTGTTTTCTATCATCGCTAAGTAATGAGCTACAACAATTTAAAGCATCATTCCAACAGATCATAGCAATGCACCTACACATGAGCTGAAACAAATCACCTGTGTCTACCGTCATTACTGTTTCTAAACCGATCATCATGCATGTAAAATGCCCCAACAGTTGGCCCTGCAAACGGCTCGTTCACCTTCTTCCCCTCTTGCATTCCCTCACTCTCTCCCACTCCCCCGTTCACATCACCATCAAACTGATCAACATTCGATTGATCGTTAACCATAGTCTCTTCAACAACACCTTCAACTTCATCATCATTTTCCTTAAGCAACTCGTCTACCCCCTCTAAATCTTTGTCCTCATCATCATACTCCGCCGCTGCCCCCTGATCATCGAATTCAGAATCCGAAACCCTAGAATCGACCATCATCTCCCTAACCCTAACACTCGCATCACCAACATTGTCATCATCTTCCTCTCCATCGTCGCTCGCTCCATCCTCTGACGCATTTTTTAGAGCAAGCTTCGCCTGCTCTAGATCACTCTTGTACACATCTTCACCCAATCCGCCATTTCAACTATCAACAATCACAAGACCAAAAACCTTGTAAGTCAACCTAACCTATCCCAACCAGTTCCGACCTACAGAGATGTGTATTTTTTGACCCGATACAAAACTCACCCACTCGTGAATCTTGAATCTTACAATCTTACCAACTCTAGTTACAACAATGTTGTGGCATAGTCGAGATGAATAAAGTTTAAATCTCATTCGAAACCGGTGTAACAAAAACAAAATAAATGTGCAAACAATACAAAATCGTTACAAAAATGCCGCAGAGTAAAACACATGGGAATTAAATAGTAGAAATAATAGATATAACAAAAAAGAGCTCCTATCGTATAATTCTAATTTTCAACAACTCTTCTTTTCTTTCTTTTAAGATTGGCATCCCCGTTAGCTGTAAGTGCACCACTTTGCTCCAAGTTACTGATCTTGTTATTGCCTGCATCCTGTGTCTTCTTTCGCTTCGCTCTTTTTGGTTCTTCCGGGCTACAAAATATAACGGGACCCATGCATTGTGATTTAAAAATATAGTGAACATACGGTTTGGGTTATATTTTATCTCAAACAGGTCAAATCGGTCAAGTAAAAAAAAATAGAAGTAAAGGGGAACGGGTCAATGGGCCGAACATGTTAACAATAGTCCCAAGTATACCTTAAACCTATTCTAACCTCATAAGCTGTTTTATTCAAAGAATTGGATCATTTTATTGTTTTGAAATCATAATTAACACACTAATTATTTCTCAAACAAGTTCGAAAAATGGATGTAATAAAGTTTGTAGTTTAACCCAACCTGACCTATTTTGATTTTAAGGAAGCACATATATTCAGCAGGTAAATTTCACCTGGTGGACATCTTTGAAGCAGCCTTTTCTATAATACTTCTATAGTATTGTGTAAATGGAGTATGCAAAGTGCCCTTTTCAAACTGTATAAAAGACCAAAGCTCAGAAAGTTGATTTCACCAGCTAAAAATTAAGAAAAAACTAAGGTGGTAAGATAGAATCAGGAACCTGCAAAAATTGATCAACAGACTCATGATCTTTCGGTGAAAATGCCACATCATCCCTTTTCTTCTGCACAAACTCAACATTCTGTTCCACCTGCAACAAAGACAGAAGCAACCGCAGTTACATTTTGATTAGAAACATTCATCATGCCAAGCCTGAAAATTTAAGAAAAAGTAGAGATGGGGTGGGTGGCTAGGCCACTAGATAACGGGTCAAAACAGCCTATGTTAAATAAATCAGTATTTTTGCCGCTCAAAATGGGTAGGGTCAGGTTAGGTCGACCCACTATTGTCTATCCTTTTTAAAAAAAACCTTAAAAGTAATCAATGCATTAGTCAGGATTACAAATGATTACGAAAACAATAATTATCAAAATCTTTGAACAAAAGACTCGGCACAACCTTCAACCCATCTAACCTGTTCCTCTTTTATCTGATATTTTTATAATCTGATCCAGTTGAGATAAAAACATAAGCTAAATACAAAGGGGTCCCCAATGGTATTTGAAGTGTATATAGTGGTGTCCTTTCTCATGAGGTTGAGGGTTTGAGTCCCATGGTGGACATTGATGTAGATTTAAAAGTAGGATTAGATGTGTATGAGTGTTTTGTGGTTCTAATAAAAAAAGGTAAATGGATCGAAGTTTCCACACTATGGCCAAGTTTTTCAAACAGATGTTTTCAAGATTTTATTGCAATACCATGTCCATAAGACGTCTCACTAAACGCCTCAAACTTTCAGCTGTACTTCTTTCATAAAACTTCCTCAACCTTATAAGTGGGATAATTGCTAATTCAGGAAAGGAAATGTGGTAGCTCCACTGAATGAAGTGCACAGCAAGCAGCTCAATCGCTGAGTTAACACATTGCTCCACAAAGTTTTGTGATTTCAACCAAAATTTAGGTAGCTGAAAATAAAAACATGTTAGATGATAAAAGTGTGTCGAAATATATAACAGATGTTAGATGATAAAAATGTGTAGAAATTTATAACAGACAAATAATCACCACCAACCTTTAAATCTGATGCCAACTTAACAATTTTTCTAGATTTACCACCCTCGTTGACTTTATATTCAACCATATCCAGAATTAATGAAGCAACAGGAATAAATATTCCACAAGAACTTGAAAGTTTGTTTAACCATTGAATGCATCTTATCCTCAAGGGGAGATATTTGGGGCCTGGAAATAGGCAAGCTACTCCATTTATAAGCTGAATCATTGTATACAACAGCGATTGAATATCACATTCATTTACATTTGATGAGATGAAGAGAACCCATATGTCAATGCACTGAACATATTGCCAGCTGTATATTTTCTTGATTGCTTCCTTATCTTCTTTCTGCCTCGCATGCTTCAATATGTTAGCAAGTTGTTGGATGGCAACAAGTGCCTTGTTACAAGATTTTTCCAAATCAAGGGAGCATAAATTGATGAAGGAATCCCTAAGGAATTCAATATGTTTTGTGTCAGCAGTTTCCATAGACCTGCATCGAGCAATATAGGCTTTGTATGTTTTGATAAAGCAGGTGTCGAAGTAAGTAGAGCCACATACAGATACCACATCTTGTATTAAAAGGGAAGAACTAATTGAAAGGGTCTCGTCACCGGTAGCCCATAAAGGAACTATAATCTGCATCATATATCCATACAAAAATCAAAATCAATTGACTTTGACTTGTTTAAAAGCAGTAAAGGTAGCAACTTTACCCGACATAAATGTGTAATCATATTTAACATTCTAATTATATAAAAAATGAAAAAAAAAACAAAATGGGATCCCTCAGCCTGCCACCCAGACCCACAAAAGAACTAAATCTGCATCTTAGGGTCTTGCATTCAAAAAACAGAACCAATGAAATTCACTCGGTAAAAAAATATAGTTAAGATGGTAGTTTCAACCAAGCGAGTTGGTTCACGTTATGTTTACCTCTATTCTAATTAGTCAAAGATGTAAAAAAAACAACTTAAAATGAAAGAGGTCATGTGGGCCTAAAGGGGCAAACACCATCCAAAGCATATTACAGAACTTCCTAAATCGTTTGATCCAAAGGTAAAATACAATTGTGAAAATATGAACTCTCAAATCATATTTGGCATATGCTAATTAATTGAAAAAATAATATATTTTTTTTACAAAAAGTGTTTCAGGTCAACCACGTCATTCCATACAAAAATTAGTCTTTCAGACTATAGACCCGTTACCCAACCAGCTCATTTTACTACCTCTAGATATAGTAGTGATACCAAACTCAGACAAAAAAAACTTACTAAATATAATCAAGTTACCTGGATAAGCCTGTTTAGCAAAGAAGGAAAAGCAGCAAAAAATACAATAGATGCTCTCAAACGGGTAATAGAGAAAGCCAAGATCTCTGAATCAGTGACCTGCTTCAAAAGAAATAATGTACTCCTTAAATAAGACTTGATCATTGGTTGGACTTTCTTCCATCTTGAGGTATTCTTCAATTCTAATAAGGTCTCTTTTTTGCAATTGGAAGGAAGCTTCAATAAAACCCTAACCACATTATCAGCTTCATGTAGCATGAATGTATATATGTTGCAGAAGGTCTCACTGTCTTGAATTGTGGGGCCAGTTTCTTCTGGACCAAAATGACATGCAGCTCGATATGCATTTAATAAACTTATGAAAGCTGGCTCATTATGCTCCTCTGTAACTAGTTTACTCCACTTACGTATAGCTGAAATTGTCAATACTTTGTGCTTGTTTGTAGCAGAATCATCTAACACCATATGATCTTCATCTTCATCAGAATACTGTTACAAAGGGCAAAAGTTGCATAACAACATTTTAACAAGTAATAGAAAAGGGCATTTGTGATGATGCCTTACCATATCCTGATCTTGAGATCTCTCCCCTTTATTGTAGCTTTCTAGAAACTTAACAAACTTCTGATCCTGAAAAGTATTCATATTATAATGCTTTAGAATACGTACATTAATACATTTGTACTCATGTTGACTGCAGCACAAAAAATGTCTCCTTCACAGGTTAAGAGGAACAAGAATAATGATATAATTCACATTAAATCAATAATAAGTTAAGCCAGATCTGACATATTGTAAATCAGTGTTGTAACAATCGCTAGAAACTAGTTGGGCAGTGGGATGCCGACTAGTTAATCGAGATTTGTTGGATTGGACTTTTTACATATAATTTTCAATAATATACACACACACGCACATTTTAATATGCACTTCTTATATAAATGTTTGGTTATATATATACAAACATATTTGGGCGGAAATTTCAAGTTTTCATCAGAATTTCCAAGGTTCGCCGGAATCGCCGATTTTTGACGGATTGGGGGCTTAGGGCCGCCTAGGGCTGACTTTGACCAATGTTGACCGCCTAGCGATTAATTGGTCGATTAGCTCAAAATTCCTTGGTCGCCGACCGATGGTCGCCGATTAATAGCCCACCTAGGCCGATTTTACAACACTGGAGTAGATATATGTTATGGCATTCGACATGTAACATGTGCAAGTAAAATATTGGAATAAACACATTTAACAAGATTTATGAAAATTAATATAGTAGAGCATATCTTTCAACATTACTCAACAATCATACAAGTTGCATGCAAAATAAAGGAACCCAAAATCATTAGCATGATCTACTCTGGACTCTAGGTAGAAAAGTTAACTTCCAATATGTTGGGTCAAACCTGTTGGAATTAATCTTTGTTAATTCACATAAAAAAAGGTCAAAGTCAGATCTTATATGGGTGGAGTTTTAGTTTTATTAAGAGTCTTTTATTTATTATTTAATTAGTATGTTTATCTAGTTATTTAGTTTGATGTT
>BJCM01062553.1:0-22966 GCA_018326385.1 Flaveria bidentis | reverse complement strand
TTACCTTGTATTGAGTCAAACTATACCAACCAGTGCGCGCGTTAGGTGATTGCATACCTACTACAAAAGGCTTTCGTATGGGTCTGGTGTAGGCATTTTTAGCGCTCAAACATGTGACTTAAAGTGTTTAAGGTCACATATCATCAACCTTGTAGTTTCTTTAAGGCCTTGAAATTAATAAATAAAATTGACCCGTACTATATCTAGTGAAATGTTATACTTAAGGTAATTGTTAAATTACTGATCAATAATTAACATTTTTTAGTGACGACTTAAATATGGCTGGTGGAGACGTGAAGGAGAAGCAAAACCAAGAGCTAACGATCTTTTATGGCGGAAAGATCAGCGTTTGTGACGTTACAGAGCTTCAGGTAATATTATTCATGCATATGCATATATGTCAATTTCAATTTATTTTTACCGTATCGTGAAATACACTAAAAATTAAGAGTACGTACCACCAAGGGTTAAATAAAAAAATATGATTTTTACACAAAACCATTGATTTTTTAAATAGAGAGACGACCCAAGTACCTAACAATTTATATCCAACCGTAAAATATTTATTAAATTATTTTGCAACAATTTTATAGGTCTTTTTAATTGTTATTAATTTGTATTTTTCTTATAAATTATACAAAACAATCCTCATGATTTATAAAAAGGTAAATAATGATATTATAGGAAAATTAATAGCCTTTAAAGAAGTTGGTGTTAATTTAAAAATCATATATATTATGTATGATTAATGTAGGCAAGGACGATAATAAAGCTAGCGAGTGAAGAGATGGATGATAAATGGAGAAGAACACCAGGTTCAACTTCAACTACACCTACAACAACTTCATCTTCGTTATCGCCATTAATGTCTACTGGTGTTTCCATGAAAAGATCTCTGCAAAGGTTTCTTCAAAAGAGAAAGAATAGAATTCAAGCAACTAATTGTCCATATCATCCTTAATTAGCTTCTACTGATCGATGCCATCTTTGATCTTGATTGATTTCAGAAGCTACTTACGCGTTATGTGAATTATATATGTATGATCAGTGAGAGGATGAAAATGGTTGAAACCTGGATGTAATGGTAATGAATTTGTTCGTTTGTTTAATTATTTTGGATTTGTTGAGGTTGTATTGATCAAGGCATAAGTATATATGCATATATATACACAAATATACGACGTATACATGTAATGATATACATATATGTATACATAGGCTATCTACTGTAAAAGATGATTTTTGTGTATAAAAAAAACTAGTTGAAAAATCTTGTATCCAATTTCAATTTCAATTTCAAACCCACCCAATGGTTCTATTAGATTCTTTATCTAGGTTTCATAAATTTAGAAAACTTTTTAGGTAATATTTAAAGTTAACTAGTGAATGATAATAGGCTAATGCAAAAAAAAAAAAAAAGAATTAGCCTTTAAGTTGAATATAATGGCTTAGTAGATTTAATACAATAAACGAATTGATGATTAGATTTTTTATTTGATATTTAAAAATAACTATTCAGGTTTAAGGGTTGTTGTAAAACTTTTCCGTAAAAGTCGACATTCAAAAAAACACACAGTGAATTGAAAATCATTATTATACGTTACATACTAAAAAAAATTACGAGGTCGGTTGATCCCTCCCTACTCTTAATAGGTCCGCGCTTGATATAGAGTATGGTTAGTTACAAAAATAACTTAATTTAATCATTCATAACTCCATAATTACAGTAAAGATTTATTACAATACGTAACAAACCTGATCTAATATTTTTTTAATATTAATTAATGATAAATAATATATTTATATTTAGTATATGTAACTAGCAATATCTTTCAAAGTTCAAAGTGTGATGTCGACAGAAAGACTCAATTCAGCCGACAGCTTACAATTGTGGAAAAACACGAATCAGGAAGCAGGCGACGGTGGGTGGTATGTTGTGGACAAATAAGCAAAACATGTTGCACGTGTTTCTTTTTTCTTTTTTTTGGTAATTAGGCATCTTTTATCCTCAATTTTTTAAGTTTCTTTTATTTGTTAGACACCAATTTCGATTCTCTCTTAATGCTTTGTTCATTATATAATTAGGCGTTAAAGGAATAGCGTTAAGATGTATAGAAAATGTACGTGTTTGTTAATGTGTATTTAGGGATGTTCATATTAACTGAAAATCAAATTGTATCTATAACGGGAATAAACCAAACCGAATTGTGAATTTCGTTTTCGGTTTGGTTTCTAAGTTGATACAAATTGTAAATTGGTTTTAGGTTACACAAATTTGTGTTTAATCAATTAGATTATCTGTAATAAACCAAATAATAATTGTTTAAATTGGATAACGGAGAATAAAATGAATAAACCGAATAAATTGTTTTAAACAGTTTAATTTGATTCAGTTTGGCCTAATTTCTATTCATTTTGGTTAACGCTTAGGCCCAAAAATTTTCATAACCAAATAAATTGTTTAAACCATTAAACACCTATGTACGTTGTTGAGGTTTCAAATTCTATGATAAATAAAAGGTATAGCTTTAAAATTATGATTAATTAAAATACGTGTGGTTACTCGTTCTAAAATAAATCTAATAACGGTCCACCTTCTTACTCAAATAAAAATTAAAATTGTGAGAGAGTAAGCTTTTTGTAAATACATATGAAAACCAACGGGTTTGGTTTGGTATGTTAGTGTTATAGTGAATTAGATGATAGATACCTAGCAATTACATTATTATGATTATTGTAACATGGATAACGCAACTCTTGAAAATGGTTCAAATCCATTACATTCTATTCTTTCAAACCAAACGCAGCCTAATATCTTAGTTTGAGAAAAGAAGGAGATGTAACTAGAATGTTCTAAGGGTAATTATTAATAATTAGGACAAACACCGAGATCAATCATGCCATGGTCAACAGAAAGCAATATATGACACGAGAAATGAGAGAGAGGGAGAGTGATAGAGAGATGAATTGTAATTAACGGTGCAAATGTAGTCATGTTCAAAATTAAAAAGGAATATCTCATCAAACAACAAAGCAAAGTGTTGAAACCTCGAGCAACTATTCGACCTTCGTATCTCTAGAGACTACCATAATTGTCTAGCTTCTAATGAAATGAGCAACGAATACCAATAATGTCATCAAGATCCCTAAGTTTGATTTCAAAGTAATGTACGTATTTCAGATGTCCAAGGGACGTAAAATAGATCAGAAGTGGCACGAAAAATGTACAAGCATCAAGTTTTTCATTAGAGTGAGTGTGTCTTGGACCGAGTTGTCAAAGGGGGCCTATGCGCTAAAAACCATGGTGGAGCCAAAGTCAGTGAATAGGCTCATGATCGAGGCTGGTGAACCCAGAGCAAGAGCCAATAGCGGAGCTTGAACTATTTCATAGGGAGGCGAGAGCAAAATTAATTTTTTTAGGGCCATGTTTGCCATAAGTGGTTGGTGCAACATGAGAAGGATCCGAAGGGACACCATACATCGTTTTCATGGTGATGAGAGGTTGACTCAGCAATGGGTGCTAACAAGATGCCGGAAATGTTTGACCAAGAGAATCAGGATGTGGTTCTGGTAAAGTGAAAACTCGGAAGGGTGTGATGGATGGTTCAAATAACCAATCAACCCATTACAAATCGGTGGATCTGTATTATATCTCTAATTCTTCATCGTTACTTGAATATACATTACAATGGAAGCAAAAAATTCAATAAAATTTGTTCTATCACATTTTCTACTAATAATACATGAGAATTAAGTTTGTAGAGCGTATCGTTTGTAGAGCATATCTTTGTCAGGGTAATTGACACAGGCCAAGATGTTGTGGATTATTTGTAAAAGGGATAAAATGCTCAGCTTGACAGGATCATCAATCTTCAACGTTGTGTGTATCCTCAATCTAACCTGTATATGTTACTTGATCTAGAGAGGGTCGGTCCATAAAATGTGTTGAGATCTGTTGTATCAAATTCTTGATGCAAGTATTGTACAGAAACAGAAGGGTTTTAAGTCGACTTGCATACAAGCTCTATAAGTTGTCTTCTAATTCATCAGGCATATGCAACTTCTCAATGGCAGCCTGTGAGAAATAAAGATGCATGTTCAACTCGCTGAATTTTTAAAATAATTTAAAAAGAAAATGAGATTAAAAAAAGTTTGGAAAAAAGGTGGTTTGGTCAACCGGACCCGTCAGACCAGCCCATTTTGCCACCACAATGAGCAAGCGAAAAGAGAACTTGACCTTAATAGTAGCTACATCAGTTGCAGAAGGCTTTAAATCCAAAGCTAGACCAAAATGAAGCATGGCCATGTCATACATAAGGCGACGTTTATATATCTTTCCCATTAATGCATATACGCTGCTTTCATGAGGCGCGTATTCTTTAAGTTCTTCTAGAACGTCTAAAGCATCATCAAACTCCTCCATACTTGCAAGAATATTTGCTTTTTGATACATGGGTAGAGGGTTCTTCTTATCTGCTAATATAGCATTCTCCATCACTGCTAAAGCTTCTTCATTTCTCTGACAAATTTGTTTCAGAAACAAAGAGGAAAAATATTGGAATATTAGCAACATGATGAATATATCAATTTTCATGTGAAATTACATAGAATCAAACCTTTAATGCATGCAAGGAAGTCCCAAGATAAGACATTATAACAGAAGAATGAGGGTTTATGTTTAACGCCCTTTGAAAATGATGCTTTGAGAATTCGTATTTTTCCTGACGAAGATATATCATGGCAAGACCATGCCATGCATTATAATGTCTTGCGTCTATCTGAAGGGCATTTTGGTAACTTCTGATTCCATTCTCAAAATCCTCCAAAGCCACATATCTATAAATAAATAAAAAATCCATATGAAGATCATCAAAGGATACATCATCATATTACATTCAAGTATAAGGAATTTTCATACTCATGACCACAAAGGGTGTGAGCATAGACGAATCTTGAGTTTAGTTGCACTGCTCGTTGAAAGTTTTTTAGAGCGGTTTCATGGTCTTTCTGCATGCTATAGCAATTTCCCATTGCACACCTGAATATATGTGTTAAAGAAAAGTAACTTGTAAGAAAAAATGACTCATAGAGATTCATGTTTTTAGAGGTTGACAAAGATTTAAAGAAGCCTACCACGACTGAGGGGCTAAGCGATCTGTTGATATTAGCTCCTGTGCCAGATAACTCAGCATCATATCCTCCTTCAGGTGCTACAATATATAAGACCAAATATTGTAGTTAGGGGGTGTGATATATTAAGAGGTCGTGAACTTAACATAAAATTTGCAGGTTTGGGTTAGTCTAAACGGGTTCGGGTTAGTTTTGAGTTTAACCCGAGAGCACGTTTATGTCATAGAAAAATGAGTTTTATGTCATAGCTAAAACTGATTGGGGATTTTGTGTCAATACTTAAAGACAAAAGAGAAATGAGCATCATGTTTCATAAATTAAACGTAACTATTTTATATATGTTTGTAATTTTGGTTGTAAGTTATTAATTTTAAAGTATTAATACGGACAAAAAAATAAAAAATAAAATTAGGGTAGACAGCTCGTGTTCATGTCAACGCATGAAACTCGTGTTGTGTTTGGGTTAAACAGTCTGACATAGTTTTCTAGTTTCCTCCGGTTCAACCCGCCAACCAATTTAAATCCTTGATTGAAGTCTTAATTATTAGTTGAAATAATGATGTAAAGTTCACTTAATTTAGTGGCAACAATTGACATGGCACCAATAGTTTTGCATAGATCAGACAAGTGCAAAAGAACATACGTATAGAACAGTAGAGTAGATATCCATGCCTTCCAAGCTATAAGGGGAAGCCAAACGAGCATTGCTGAAGGAACGCTTAGCTTCTAGATAATCAACCAGTTCAAAATGAGCTTTTCCAACCTGCATTCAAATTTACAGGTGGTGCCACATGGTCAAACATATTTTAAAAATTGATAAGTTGAAAATATAATATAAACATCATCTTACCTGAGAGAGCACCCAGCCAGTGTTATAATGCTTATGAGGAAGTTGCAGAAATACATCAAGTGCATCCTGTTTTGAAAAACAAAATATAGAAGTAGAAATCAGCAAGTATACATCACTGCCAAAAGTAGTGAAGTTTAATAATATTTCACCAGGGTACTTTCCAAATACCTGACACCTGTACAGACAAGAAAGTCTGTAACCTTCACCAATGATTTTCAAAAGAGACAACACTTCTAAAGCACCACCAGAAACTTTTGATACACTCATAGAAGCCCGGCCCATTGAACCATCATGTTCACAAGATCTAGTATCAGGTGGCAGGAATGAACCAGAAGTGGTTGTAGTATTTGAACGACTGTCATCAAGCTCGGAGCGAACCCCTGAAAACACAAGATTGTCGTTTAGATAAGTAAAAATAGGGATAAAAAAATGAAACACAGATTTTGACCTTCATTAAAAGTTTCAGTAGACCAAGATTGTCCTTTTCTAACTGTAACAGAACGAAATGCTGCAGAGCCTAACTTAGATAAAGTAGGATATTTAGAAGAATGATTTGTTCCAATGCCGGCTACAGTGATCGCACTTGTGTTTGCCATTGGCCCACCTGCTCCAGCAAGTCTTGTGCTTCTTCTTGGACCAGAATCAGGGAACAACCTTCCTGATATCTGGGAGATAACACAAAACATGTTATAGGGAGTGGCATAAAATAATTATCCAAAAAGAAAAGACAAAATTAACAATTTAACAAACTACCAACCTTCTTTAGCTTCCCCTCATCCACAAACTTTCTTCTAGGAGCTTGAATGGTAGATTTAACAGTTGATCTTGGTGATTCATCGGCACAAACTGAACTTGAGGTTGGACCACTTTGGAGCATGTTTCTACCTATTGGTGGTGGGGAATGGGACACACCTGAAAACTAATAGAAAACCCAGAATTAATCATGGCGTGTAAGTTTACCAAATTTGTGATACAAAAGTTAATTAATTTAAAACTATATTGCGCATGTTAAGGGTAGCTGTTAAATAATTCAGCATAAAAAGGTAAACCATTATGATGTATATAGAAAAAGGAATAGTAAATATATATTTAGTAAGGTGAAGATGAGTTCAGTAGCTATACTTGGCTAATCATTGGTGAAGGGGTATTATAAAATGGAGTGTTAGCATGAACACCATTATTGGGTTGGCTAGTAGTAGTACAAACAGCTCCATTATGATTTAAGGAATTATCCTTAATGTCATTGCCATGAAAATGTCCTAGTTGCCTTGGACTAACATGTTCAGCCACTTGTCTACCAGACACTACACTATGATTGTCGCTGGATGCCCACAACTGGGGACCCACATCATGAGTCTGACTCAAGTACTGTTTTTGTATGCATTCAGCAGCTGATTCCCCAAATACTGCTGTCGCTTCTCCAGCAGTTCCTGAAAACACAAAAGATGAAGTTAGATACTAATACAAATAGAAGATCATTGATAGAAATTGAATTGAAACAGAAATGAAATGCAACCAAATGATTAATCAAAAGAGAAAGGTGGATTGTAATGGTGAGAAATGAAGAACAAAAGGGTTTTCCAGAGATATCCCTCTCTCTCTACTCAAAAGTAGGAGCCACTAACAACTAACAAACTCTCATAAGTAACCTCACCTTATTCCCACTACATATACCCTCTTTAATTACATTTCACTCCTAGCCACTTTCTATATTTCCCTTTTTTTCGCTTCTAGAATACAGTTGTAATATTGGAGGACTTGCATTGTTGATGCTACTAATAGGAACCCCATCACTACTTCCCCCTGCAAAAGAAGTCTTGTCCTCAAGACTTGAATTTGGAAATTGTCCCTTGATCCATGCGGCTTCCTCCCACGTGGCCTCATCCAAGGAAGAACCATGCCACTGCACCAACCATTCCTCAATTTCCCCGGATCCCTTTCTACTAGTGCGTTTGTCCAAAATTGCAACCGGCAACAATTGATCCTTGTCCGTAAGTATCAACTCCGGTGGTAGAGAAGATTCGACAGCACCGGATGCAGCCCTCTTTAAAAGCGACACATGAAAAACCGAATGAACCTTTGAGGTGACCGGTAATTGTAATTTATAAGCGACAAGTCCCAAACGCTCCAAAACTTGAAAAGGCCCAAAAAATCGAGCGGCCAATTTCTGATGAATTCGTTTTTTAACGGATTTTTGACGATACGGTTTAAGTTTCGCATAGACCCAATCTCCAACCGCAAACTCTATCTCTTGTCTTTTCTTATCTGCGTAATCTTTCATGGTACTCTGAGCATTGCTTAAATGGATCTTTAATTGCTTTAATGCCTCATCCCGATCACGTAGTTCCTGAGCAACGGTTTCAACCCGTATTTCATCGGGTAAACACTGGATCACCGACGGTGGACGACGCCCATAAACGACCTCAAATGGAGTGGTACCCGTTGATCCGTGAAAAGTAGAGTTGTACCAAAACTCAACCCAAGGTATCCATGATGCCCAATTCTTAGGTTGATCCACCACGAAACATCTTAAATAAGCTTCTAAACAACGGTTGATGACTTCGATCTGGCCATCCGTTTCAAGATAGTATGCCGAGCTCATGTGAAGAGCTGTACCCATTGAACGGAAGATCTCCTGCCAAAACTTGCTTAAAAATAAAGGATCACGATCACTGACGATGGACTTCGGAATTCCATGATGTCGAATGACACCGTTCACAAATACATCCGCCACCGTCTTAGCAGTATACGGATGCTTCAAAAGAATGAAATGGGCATACTTAGATAATCTATCCACGACCACCAAAATGACATTGAATCCTAATGAAATAGGCAGGCCCGAGATAAAATCCATTGATAGGTCCTCCCAAATCGCTGCAGCAATGTTCAAGGGCTGTAATAAGCCCCCGGGAGTAACCGTACTTGCTTTACAGCGTTGACACACATTGCAATTCCAAATAAACTCTTTGATTGTCGCTGTCATACTCGGCCAATAAACATTAGCAGCCAACCGACGATAAGTTCGGTAAAATCCCGAATTACCCCCTATCGTAGTTGTATGAAATTCATGCAATAATGCAGGAATGAATTTCGAAGTAGGCGGCAAAACTAATCGATTATGATAGTAAAGTATGTCATTAACGAATGAATACCCCACAAGCTTGGTTGGATTCAACAAATATCTTTGTATTAAGCGTTGTATAAAAGGGTCCGATTTCGCTTCGGCTATTAATTCAGCTCCTTGTACCCAAATTGGCGTCGAACAAAGGGATCCAAATTCGCTTAATTCAGCCCTTCTCGACAGAGCATCTGCTGCCCTGTTCTCTCGGCCCGGTTTGTATTGAATGTCAAAATCGAAACCAAGAAGCTTGTCAACCCAATTCTGTTGGTCCGGAGTCGTGACACATTGTTGAAGCAAGAATTTTAAGCTCTTTTGATCAGTATAAACCATGAAACGGGTACCCAACAAGTATGCCCGCCAATGTTGCACAGCCAAGACTAATGCCATGATTTCACGTTCATAAGCGGATTTTACCAAATTGCGATCGCTCAATGCTTTACTGAAATAAGCGATCGGTCGATGGTTCTGCATTAATACAGCTCCAATACCTCGTCCCGAAGCATCACATTCCACCACGAATGGGGACTGAAAATCAGGAAGAGCAAGCACGAGAGCTGAAGTAAGAGCATGTTTCAATTCCTCAAACGCTTGTTGAGCCGACGCTTGCCAAACAAATGCATCTTTCTTTGTTAAATCCGTAAGAGGACGTGAAATGCTCCCATAATTCAGCACAAATTTACGATAATACCCGGTTAATCCTAAAAACCCACGTAAACCTTTTAAAGACGATGGGACTGGCTATTGTAACACTGCCGTCACCTTTTTCGGGTCCATGGAGACCCCATAACCATCTATAATATGACCCAAATACTCAATAGAACTCATGCCAAAAGAACATTTTTGCGAATTCACCTTAAAGGAGTTATCCTGCAAAATCTGTAAAGCCAAACCCACATCTCGAAGGTGTGAATCCCACGAGGGGCTGTATACCAAAATATCATCAAAAAATATAACCACTTGACGACGAAGCAACGGTCGAAAGATGTCATTCATCGTAGCCTGAAACGTGGCTAGCGCATTCATCAATCCAAACGGCATGACAAGGTATTCAAAATGGTCATCATGCGTGCGAAACGCTGTTTTTTCAATGCTCGACGGTTGCATTCGGATCTGATTATAACCCGACTTCAGATCCAATTTGGTGAAATAAAATGACCCATGCAACTCATCAATCAACTCATCCACCACAGGGATGGGAAATTTGTCCGGTACAGTGGCGTGATTAAAGGCGCGGTAATCTACACACATGCGCCAAGAAGAGTCTTTCTTCTTTACCAAAATCACCGGACTCGAATAAGGGCTCTTACTCGATCGGATTAATCCCATGGCTAATAATTCTTTGACTTGACGTTCGATCTCAGTCTTTTGAGCATGAGGGTATCTGATGCAATATTTGTTAGCAATCAAATTGGATCAACAAGAACAGATTAGGAACTCTCTCTTTATTCAATAATCAATCAATCCCCTACAATGAAAGTCTAGAGGATATAAAAGAACTAACTTCCTATAAACTAGGAATTGAAATATGACTAAAACTCTAATCAGAAAATTCGAGATAAACACCAACAGAAAATTAAAGATAAATAAATAAATTCAAACGGGGAGAGAATTCCAGCTGGGTTGCGATTTAACCGGGCTCATCATCTGGGCTGGAAACCTGGGCTGACATGCGGACTGATGGGCCTGGGTCTGAGTCGGAGGCTGCATCAGTATCGATAGGGACGGACACAAATGGGAGTATTGACTTTCAAGATGATACCATGGTCATGCGAACGGGAGGGGGGCAAGGTAGTCGGATCCTGAAAAACAGTAGCAAATTGTTTGAACAATTGAAACAAATCAGCTTGTTGAACCGCCGAAAGTTCTTTGGACGAAGCAAATGGACTCGTCTGTGTGACATTCCGTTGCGAAAGCGCAGAGTCATCACTCACAAAGTTAACCATTGATGTAAAGACGTAGGAGAAGTCTGAGATGATCGTATACCCTGTAATTGGAGTGACTGTCCCTGGTAAACAAATTTCATCCAAGCATTGTGCCAGTCATGGATGACTTCCCCTAACGATTGTAACCACGCCATTCCAAGGATAAAATCTAACCCACCAGTGTCCATGACCAAAGCAGTGATCGAAAAAGTACAAGATCCAATGGTAATTGGAAGATCCACACATTGATCCGAGACAAAGATAACATGACCATCACCAAGTTTAATGTTAAGTCCAGAAAAAGTCGTAATGGGTAATTCAAACATTGAAACTAAGCGTCGTGAAACAAAATTATGCGAAGCACCGTTATCCACCAGAATACAAATCGCAATGCCCTGCAAAGCACCCCCTAGCTTAAGCGTATTTGCTCCTCCATGTATAACATACAGCCCAGACACATCCAACGACATACAAGCACCCACTACCGTGTCGGACAGAGGATCGTCTTCAATTGGCGAATCAACACCAACGGAAAAACATTCTGCAGATTCATACTCGTCATCCCCCAAAAGTAAAACTCAAAGTTTAGCTTCGGGACATTTATGCGCAAGGCCATATTGTTGACCGCAACGAAAACATAATCCCTTCTTCCGACGTTCCTCCCATTCTGTTCGAGACAATGAACGCATTCCCCGATCACGAGAAAAAAACGAAGAAGACTCGGAAGACACCGAACTTCCCAATTTCGACGAGGAAGCCGATCGAGTCCAATCACCCCGCCCACTAAAACTACGATCCAAGCCTTTAGGTGACCCGATAGATTTGGGCTCCGCACGGCCCACGTTGTGTAGCCCATCCACTGGCGAAAAAGAAGAAGACCCAAAACGATGAAGATATCGGAAACGGGAAGAAGAATCAGACCCCCCTGTTGGTCGGAGCATCTCCGAGACATCCTTAGAAATGTACATCGCATCCAATAACGACTGAGGGCGATGTAATCGTACCCACTTTTTGACCTCCGCACGTAATCCCGCCACAAAATACCCCAAGGACTGGGAATCCGGCAATCGGGGAACCAAAGAGAGTAAATATTCAAAATCATCTATATAATCATAAATAGAATCACCCTGTTGGATAGTTGCGAGTTGTTCATACGGATTATGGATCGATAACCCACTGAATCGGCGTAACAATTCCCCTTGAAAGTCGTCCCACGAAAGGGAGTCACTAACCTGTGTGAGAATCGTGAACCAATGTTGAGCTACACCGACCATGCTTAATTGAGCCAATCGGAGGCAAACATACGCCGACATGTCGTTGAGATCGAAATATAGTTGGCCCTTTTGAATCCATCCGTGAGGATCGAAGCCACTGAACTCGGGTAATTTCACCTTCTTCACTGTCCATGGAAGATGTCCCAACGAATCGTCGACAGAAGTTCCTTTAGAGCGACCTCCCGAAGAACCCTCTCCACCGCTGAACACCGATCCCCCGAAATCCGATGAATGCTTCTTCTGTTGCTTCATCCAATCTAAAACCACCTTACGAAATTCCCCCGATTCACCTCGATCGACTTCTAAGGATTCTAATGTGAATTTAATATCCGAAACATCCAATTGAAGTTGCTTAATCTGAAAATCCTGAGCATCCAAATGAGAATTATTTCGAGTTTCCATGAAGAAGAGAAACGAAGAACACAGCAGGTCTAGGCAGGTCGGACCAATGATAGAAATTGAATTGAAACAGAAATGAAATACAACCAAATGATTAATCAAAAGAGAAAAGTGGATTGTAATGGTGAGAAATGAAGAACAAAAGGGTTTTCCAGGGATATCCCTCTCTCTCTACTCAAAAGTAGGAGCCACTAACAACTAACAAACTCTCATACGTAACCTCACCTTATTCCCATTACATATACCCTCTTTAATTACATTTCGCTCCTAGCCACTTTCTATATTTCCCTTATTTTCCCTTCTAGAATACACTTGTTATATTGGAGGACTTGCATTGTTGATGCTACTAATAGGAACCCCATCAATCATATTGCTTCATACAATGTCAATGTCATTAGAAAAGAAATCAAATAACTACTGCACAAAAAAATATTAAATAAATAGATAATCATGTTGAGTAACAAAAGCCCTTTAAAGGCTTACAGCATAGAATAATTTGACTTACCTAATTTACACAACTCCTCATACGCAGACCACAAAAGAGGATCTAATGATAAAGCCTGGTTAAACTGATGAGCAGCATTTTTCAATCTATCCGTGTATCTGAAAGAAATTACAAGATAATTAGTTTTAAAAACTTAACTGGTGATCCCAAATGCAAAATACATTCACTCTAGGTGAATGCCAACACATTTGACCTGCTCAACCTGTTTCTTTTATAGCTAAGTATGTATATTTTAACCATTTGACCCCATGACAAACAACATACAATCTGAATTGACCATTTTTGCATAAATGGATTAAGTTGCAACCCTTATGTATCACTTCTTTAACAGGTGAACTGTCTTCAAGCTCAGGGATAATTCAACAAGCATAGGGTATTCATAAACCACTATTAGAGGCCAAACCCCAACCAAAAGTGAATGGGCTGGTGCAGTCCGTTCGAGATTTTTACGCTTTGGTTCATAAACCATTAAACTACTTTTGACGGTTTGGAGTTTGGACCACGATTTGAAACTTGGAATCATCCATGTAAACTGTAAAGCATACGGCTCGCTTTACCTTTATTTATTTTTTTTTTTTGTTTCATTTTGGAATATGCAGTTATGTGTATGTATAATTCATGAGCCAGCTTTATCATTTTTTAAATTTAATACAAATTAACGAATTAACAAAATTTAATACAGTTCAAACCACCAAAACCAAATTGTTTTGGCTGCTTTGGCACTTTAGCTGGTCCGGTTGACCCAAGGTGGTTTCCCTAAATAGTAGTTACTGGTTAGGCCTAGAATTTCCTTCAAAATCAGCTAAGCCGGTCAATGAACACCCCTACTTCTTGATATCACTAAATAACTACGCTTCCCAAGGGGAAAATAATAGGACAATTTTAAGAGATATATGGGTGTTACCTGTATATGAGCCCAAGCAGATAGTGACCAGCTGCACCATTTGGAACCTAAAAGTAAAAAAGAAAACGCATTGAGCAAGTACTCTTTGAATCTGTGACTACTACTGTCATCAAGTCATTATCTGACATCATTTTTGTAAAAGTTTAACTGGAAAACTACAAAAGAAAACATATGCATGTAGACATGTATATGCTTCCAAAAAGGCTCATAAGAAAAGCTTAAATGTATGTTCTACTTCCATGCATTCTGGCAATGTAAAAATCACCGCATTACCTCTGCACTAGGTTCATTAGAAGGGCATAATGTTGTCTCGGCTTCATTGAGAAGATCCATCTGAAAGCATGATATTGCAAACAAGTATCTGGACTGAGGCAATTTCGTTCCTTCAAATTAAGAGAAAAACGAGTTAAACACAGTAAGTTCCCCTATATTGAATTGCAATAAAGTTCTTCATTGTCACCGAATTGTTTTCTAAAATTACAATAAAGTTCTTCATTGTAGGACATATAGTTTTATCAAATTGTCAGGTCAACACTCCAAATGGTCTAAACTATATTGATACAGGCTCATAATTAAACAGTTACAAATTCCATAAGCTCAAGATAAAATGTCTGTAAACCCTCAGAAGAGTCATCTACACGAAGCTGGACTGAGGCCTTTGTGTTCATATATATTAAATGATAGTAGGAAAGGGAAGATGTAAGCTTCCATTCGTCCAATATATGCTTCATTGCTAAAGATCTAAACAGGTTACAAGTTATAAGAAAAGGGGAAAGGGAGAGAGAAGGTACTTAAGTCTGATTCAAATGCTATGGTAACGGCATGAATCTACTTTTAACATGAAAAATAAAGCAGGTTGAACATACCTTTCAAAACATGGTAAGCCGAGTAAGCTCGATTGCTTTGAAGGTAACATGCGGCTAATAATTGCAGGTTTGTCTGCATTTGACAGAATTAGCAAGAAAGTAATGACCAGAGAGAAAATGAGATGCAATGATTGGTGCATTGCGAAAATGAAACTACGAAAGAATATAGTTGAGTGCTGACTGATTAAATATGGCAACTTAATAAATTAGTCTATTTGCTTTGCCAAAAATCAAGGAACTAAGAAATAATTAAATCTTGAAGTCTGCTTATTATCTTCTACTAACTAGATTTTCTGCCAAGACTTCTCTACAACTGAAACATCAGACTCCAGATCAGATGCATGAAGATTTACACTGGCACTAGCTCTTCTATACTATATCTTCTATCATACAAACCCGACAATCAACTTTCATAGTAACTGAAAGCAATTATTCAATATTATGCCTCTTTTAATGAACTAACAAGTAGACAAGCTAATAATATCTCCTCCTTACACAATGCTGTTATTTTGGGAACGTATAAAGACATTACGATAATATGGAAACATAAGAAAATACCCAATCTCGGAAAGGACATTGATAGATTTAGCCGTTTAGGGGAAAACATACCTCAGAGGGAAACTCAGAGCAAAGCCGTTCACACATAAAAATGGCATTGTGGTATAATAGATGTTGCAGACTGTTCTGTACACAGTCAACTAACAACTCCTCCATAGCAAACGTACAAAGATAGATGCAAAACTTGCACACCGATTTTCTGGAAGAATCAGATATATGTTTGCAACAAATACATTTAGTATCAAAAGACTCAAAACAGTTCAAATGCAAGAAATAAACATAATCTCAACATATATCATACAATGAGCCTGTCAAAGATATAGCACATCTCTACTTATAGCAAATAATATTCTAAATGATCCTAAGCACAAGTACTCATAATAAATTACATAATACAGGACAAATCACGAACTCAAAAGGAGATGGATAAACTACTAATTGCACAAACATGAATACTGAATACACCGGAAGAACTATAGGAACTGATTAATTAGAATGCGCTATAAAACCTAAACACCAACGACAAACTATAAAAACAACCTGAACTCACCAACATCAGAGATATTATACTCACATTATCAATCAAAAGTCTGTATATCAAATTCATACGTTAAATTGGAAAGAAAAGCTGAAGCGGATACCTGTATGTGCGATTGGAGATTGACAGTGGAGGTATCGACCCCTAAAACTCCGATTTCGCAAGTAATTTCAGATCAAACGAGTTACTGTTCATCAACAGAAACTAAATCATTCGAATGTGTGCAGTAAAGCAGAGATTGAATGATGAAATTGTTCAGAATCGACCACTGAAGAATGGAGTCTGTGTGTGAGAGAAAGAGAGAGAGATTCAAATTTTTGTATGTCCCAACGAGACGAATTGGGTCGGGAGAGAGGGTTTTTTTGGGATTTTGAATTTCGAGTAAACTAGTATTAAACCCTTTTCGTTGTAACAGCGAGAGTCATAAAATCATACCGAACTATATCAATTACATGTCATTATTAGTGATTGTAACACTGAAAAAAATCATATTAAACATGTGAAGATAAATGAGCCAACGAACTTTGTATAAGAAAATTGATGTGACATTGACATATCATACGAAAAAAACTTAAAAATACACAATAACTCCCTCTCCACTACAAACAACTTGTATCTTACAAGATTTAAATCTTAAACTTTTAAATAAAGGAGATGTCAATTTAAGTTACTAATGGTACGGCATCTTTTGTTGATAAAAAGAAAACTGTGTTGTTGCATCTTATCATCATGATTTTAAATTAGAATATTGTTGATGATACTTTTATATTCACCAACTTTATACACTACAGGATTTAAACACACAATTATTTGTTTGGTGAACACATATATTACCATCAAGATATCCTTTTGGAGACGTTGATATATAAAAGCTATTTTTAAACTAAAAGAATTAATAACTTATCTTAACTAAATTAAAAGATTTAGGACATGATCACTCATGTGATACTAATTTCCTTTCACTTTGAATGTTTTAACGCATCATGTCATCATAAGAGAAGCCGTAAACTTTTTGTAAACTTTTTTTAACGAAAACTCAAGTCGTTTGATAATATATACAATAGAGTGCAAGAGTATTTATTTTATTAATCCAAATTCTAATAATTGTGCATATGATATTATCTTTTGTTGCGCTCAGAGGAGCAAGCTATGCACGTTTGGTCGTTCATAACACCTTTAAGGCGTTGTCATAGGAAAAGACTGATTATAATACGCTCATTTTTATCCAAGCAAACTTTATAGTACAAAACATCAAGAACTAAAGGTATGTTATCAGAGTAGTTTTTATTGAAAGAATAGATGTTTAACGCTTTTAGTGACACCCATCATAGTAATGACCAAGTGAGAGATGTAACCCTTCGAGGTGTGGTGTAGTTGTAAGCATATTATTCATCTATACTATAGGTCTAGGTATCAAATCCCGATTCTAATTAATTCCTTTCATAGCCTCTTGAAGGACACCTATTATACACAAATTGTGATTTACATGATTTTGTTATTAGCAAGATATTGATGGATCTCATAAGTTTGCTACTAAGATGGTTAACGAGGTCTCATGGAAAAAACAAAAGGGTGGAGGTGGAGTCCCAATTTATCAACTGCTATTTTTCCGAAATGTTGTGAGAAACAAAGACTAAAGTGTACACATGACAGGAAAAAGCATAAACAAAAAAAACTTCATGGATATAGAGTTGTGAGTTGTTTTGTCTAGCCTTAAAACGATGTATAACGAGACTATATAAACATAACAAGCGCTTAAGACATTGTAGCTAGTGCTTTCTAGGGTTATTCAGGAATCGAATCGAACCGAACCGAACGCAGCTTTGCGCGATTTCGGTTCGGTTTCAAACTAAGCGACTTGGTTCGGTTTGAATTTACAAATTCGAGCCAAACTTCATGCTCGAACTCGATTCGGTTTTAACCGTGCGCTCAGTTTTGTCTAGTTTCATGTTACAATTTAAAACCAAACTAATAATTCATTCAAAAGTTTCAACTTTTAAGTTCTAACTGTAGTATCTCCCCCAATGTTTTGATAAATGTTCTTTAAGAACCAAATTATCAAAGAAAAATCCAACCTCAAGATATCGTGATTAGGAACAACTGCACAAGGTTAGATTCGGACTTCGGATGCGGATTGTTAGAGGCGAGATGCGCAGTTGAACTGTTGTAGATCGGATTGCCGGATGTCAGGGGTCGCATGTTGGAGTGCTAGAGGCAGCGAGGTGGGGGATACGTGGTACGGCTGGAGAATGGTGATGGGTGAAATTGTGAAAGATTTTTGAAATATGAAATGATAATTTGATTAGAGAATTAGGGCTTTTACACTTAATGTTGTTGAGTTTTTTACTAAATAATGGTAATTGGTAAATAACTAAATAAATTAACAAGTATATAATATATAAAAACTAAATTTAAAAGTAATTCAAGCGAAACCGAACGAGCGCACCTTTGCTTGTGCTCGGTTCGTTTTTAAACCGATCCGAGCCGCTCGGTTCGTTTACGACCGAGCCAAAATTCGAACAAGCAAAAATTCGAGTTTTTTCGAACGAGTTTCAAAACGTAAAGTTGTCCTCTTGTTACGTTTACAAGAAAATCATGAATGGCAACTAAAAAAAGCAAACTACATTAAAAGTTGTGGTAAGATGCTGTTTAGAGCAGTCAAAACGTAAGCACGTAACCAGTCACTAACATGTTCTCTTAAACAAACAAAAGAGTGTAATAAGACTCAAAAAGGGTTTCTTAATATAAACTTGACATCTAGTATAGAGACCATTTAGGACGGATTAACACAGAATTTGCATTATGTAAGTTAAAGTACACAACCGTTCTTTTGGGCTCAAAGACAATAGGTTCCAAAACTACAAATTGGGCTTATAGCTTAAGAGATTTCAATGGGCCATTTTCATTTCTCTTTAAGTTTGTTCTATAAACAAAAATCTTTCTGAGTTCCTCCATTTGAAGTATGATTAAGATAGATCTAGCATTAGCCGATGTCCGTTGTCAACCCGACTGTAACAGTCCAGTAGACCGGTACAACTCGGTTTCCATCACTACATCTCTCACCCCTTCTCGTCTTTCTCGGTTTCCTACAATAATAAAAATGCATAACTTTAGACTGAAATGTTAGTTGAATTTCTTGAGATACGTTATAATTTACTTTAACGAGTTAAATCCAACTCGATATACAACAGATGGAAAGTACGTTAAAGACTATCACAAGACTTAAGCCAACATTAAATTGAGTACAATATTCATTAAATATAGCATGAAAATATTCAAAATTTAGGTCTAAAGCCTAATTCTTTTGTGATACTCATATTTATACTTTTCATAAAGTTATACAAACTTGATTTGATATTTTTAGGTCAAAAGATTGAAAAACGGGACAAATTTATCTCCATGTTTATAGATTAAGCCTAATTGTATTATACAATTTATATTTTTTGTTGTAAAATTTGTAAGTGTTAAGATGCAAAAAAAAAAAATAAGAATAAGAATAAAATAAAAGTTAAAAGGGTTGTTTTCGTGTGAACCAATTAATACTTGTGTTATGTTTGAGTTTAACATGATTTTAGGTTCATGTTAAAAATTTCTTGGTTCGTGTCAAGATCGACTCACCAACACGAAATCACTACCTATTTACCAACCTTGACTAGATCAGAAAGCGTAAGGCTTGCTTATATAAGCTCTTAACATAAATTTTATTGATTTTTTGAGTTAATGACGATGGTAGCCAAACTGTGAGACTGAAACCGTTGAGCGTGTTCGTCACACTTATAAAAAAAACTTTTAACATAAATCTTATTGATTATTTGACTTAATGTTTTAGCTAGTATCTTTATAGATTAGAATGAAAATATAAAAGGAAAATCTTACGTTTTCTAAAAGTATAATAAAAACATTAAATCAATATTGATTTATACTATTAATAATTTAAATGAAGAGAAGATAGGAAAGACAAGAGGGGGTACACTACGGAACAGATAGGAGAGGAGGGGTAATATAGTTGATGAACTACGGGTGTGGGTGTGCGTATGTCGGTTCAGTTCGGTTTTCGCGTATCACCGAAACCGGTAACCGAAGTTCGATTTTTGAAAAATTGATCAGGTGAAACCGAAAACCGAAGATCGGTTCGGTTATTTCGGTTAAAACGTTGGTTTTTTGTTCGCTTTCGGTTATTTTGGTTAATAACCAAAAACCAAACTTTGATTAAATTAACTTAGCATAGCGAGCCTATCAACTTTTCATTTAACTTTTTAGTCAATGGGCCAAAAATGTTCAAGACAACTAGTTTATAGGGTTTAAAACTTCAAACTCAGTAGGCTAAAGTTAATAATACATGGAAATTTGAATGGTTCGGTTCGATTTCAGTTAATTCAGTTAACAAAGGACACAAAACTGAAACCGAAACCAAATTTCGGTCAATTCGATTTGGTCGGTTTTCGGTTAATTTCGGTTCGGTTCGGTTTCGTCGGTCAATGGTTCTTTCGGTTAACGGTTTGGTTTTTTCTCACATGAACCCTCAAATTTTTAGCTTTATTTAAGTCATATACACGAAAATTTTAGCATTTTATTTACCACTTTAGATATAAATTCAAACGAATAAATAGTGAATTTATGATTTTCTAAATTAAACAAGTCGAACATTTTGAATTAAACGAGCCAAATTCAAAATTTATTTCATTTAGGTATAATTTTAGTTTTTCTAACAACTAAATGTTACCTTATCTATAATTTTCTACTTAATTTATACTACAACCTATTTACACTAACCCATTATAAACGAGACTTGAACTCTTATTCATAATAAAAACTTCACTCTCTAATTTCAAATGACTTCACTATTAAATTCAACCTTCAACCCTTCAAATATGGTTTTGGTTACAAATTCAAAAAAAATATATATGTTAAATATATTATTGTTATACTGATGCAAGCCCTAATTCAAGCATGTATTAAAGATACGATTTGCATTTTACGTTAGGTATAAGTAATACTTTTATAAGATATATGAGTTAGCATCACATAATCTTCCTACTCTAACAAAATGGTAAATGAGATGTCACGTGTCAGCACCACAATCATTCTCACCAAAATTTCTCCGTCCTTATCCTATTAAATAATCACCTTAATTACTAATAATATTATTTTATACTTTTTAATATTTAATAAATTAAGAAAGAAATCTATTTATTAAGGTTATTTAATAAATTAATATTTTTAAAATGTCAATTTTTAAAAACAAAAAATAATCAATATTAATAAGAATATTTTTAAAAATTACATTTTTATACATTTTTTTTGAAAAAACATTTATTTAAAAACAAATTAACAACAAAATTTTAAAAAGTTGATATCACTGTTTTATTATTTCAGTCATATCATATCTTAAAATATCATTGTTTACATAATAATTTTATTATATTAATATTTTATTTATTCATCCTGTATAATACACGATGTTACTAAAGCTAGTTAAATATACAATCACTAGGCCTGCAGAAGAAAAAAGTAAGCAATAGCTTTAAACCTCTTAATTTTATCAGTTTTAAAACATATTAAACAACCCTTGCATTTTAGGTGGGCTTAAACTAACCGAGCCCTCTTCATGTTGCATGAGGTTTTTTTAACCTTTTCATAATTTAAATGTCTGAATAATTTAATATTTAATGGTTCATATTGTTTATTTGGTGAACAAATATTTGAATGGTTCAGACATTTGTTTCTGAATAGTTAAGAATTATACTGAGTCTGAATGGTTAAAACCTCTTATATGAATTGGTTATACATTTGTTTTTTAATAGTTAAACAATATGTTCTCTCTTAATGGTTCAGACCTCTTATTGATTTTGACATTTAATCATTCGGAAATTACCAAACAACTTTTAAGTTCGAGCCTATTAAAGTTCATAATCACTTAAAGCTTGATTCTAATTCAAGTAACTTGACATAGCTCGATTTCGGCTTGTTTTGAATTATATATCCAAAACTCAAGCTAAGGTCGTCAGAAAAAATCCACACCTGAGTTCAACTCGACACTATTTGTTTATTATCGATTAATAAGTTATTGTTAAGCACATATTTAGTTATTTTTATATCTACACACTTATAGTAATTTTTATATATAATTATATTATCATAATTATATGCATGTATATATATATATTATGTTAAAACAAGAGATTGTATCATGTTGTTATAACTAAAAAGAAAGAGGATTTACTTAGACCATAAATCTTGGGGTCTGAATTCGGTAATTTTGATAATTGAGGGGTTGTAAGAAGCAAATAGAATGAAGGTGATTCACGAAGACCGCGACACGTGCAGAGGAGTGCATCGATAAATCATCCACGTGCCTGACTTTTCACTCTTTCTCACACAAGGACACGTGCCCTTGCATTACCCCTTATTATTATTATTGAAATAATTATTAATTTCTTACTTTTAACACACATTTTTAAAATTGGGCATTTCGTAAAAGTAGTACAATATCGACCAACTAGTTAGACGGTTTATTTAGTGGGAATAATTTTGTGATTTTGGTAACAAGTTAAAACGAAAACTAATGAATTAATGTATATTTTAAAATGATAGTAACTAATCTATAGTCTATATATTAATAAAAATGATTTTTTGTCACTTATCATATTCTTAAATTATCTTTTTGACACTTGTCATTTTTTTATATATTCTTATTTTATTTTCCCTCCAAAAAGATATTAAAAAATTTAAACACTCAAATAATTTCTCTCTCTTCATAAAAATTAATTTGGTCAATTGATATATTTTTCTCTTTCATCTACATTTTTTTAAAATTAAACTATGTTTTCAAAAATAATTTTTATTAAGAAAATTAAAATTTATATATTTTCTAAAACATTGAACCTTTTGAAACAAAA
>BJCM01062552.1:0-14494 GCA_018326385.1 Flaveria bidentis | reverse complement strand
TGGGGAAGTAGGTTTCATGGATGGGGCAACAACTCTGTGTCCAATTCCCCAAGACAGAGTTCCCATCCATCCCTTGCCAATCAAATTTTCTGAAACCTCTTCCTAGGCCTGTGCTTAAATTGGTCATTTCTGAGCTGATCCAGAAGAAAGAGACAATGTTTTTGCCTAATAAGTGGGACTCCAATAAACTTAAAGGTTTTGGCTGCATTGGTTCAGGGGGAGTTTGTTGGACCCAAAGAACCAATGAGCCAGATCAGAAAAACCTCTAAGTCTCATAGACATCATAACAACTGAAGTAGTCTACATCAGCTGAAGACAAAAGTCTGAAGACAAAGTCTGAAGACAAAAGTCTGAAGACAAAAGTCTGAAGATAAAGTCTGAAGACAAAAGTTGAAGACAAAGTCTGAAGACAAAAGCTGAAGACAAAGTCTGAAGACAGAGTTTGAAGATCAAGTTTTCAGAGGTTGTCACAACAGCTGAAGAAGTTATCTTCAGTAGTTGTGATAGTTTACTTTCAGTAGTTGTCTTTACATTTTTAGTAGATTCTAATCAGTAGTTTAGTATAATGTAAAACATCTGAAGATCTTACACTTTAGATGTTGTAGTTTCAGTAGTTGTAGAATTAGCTGGTACTTTAGCTTTTATTGTAAGAAGATGTCCACAGTTATTGTGGACATCTTCAGTAGTTTTAGTTATTTTCAGTTGTTTGTATAATCTGTTAGATGTCACTATTAGGTGACATCTGCTGACATCATATTCCTCTATAAAAGGAATGTTGACCTAATTTGCATTTGCCGAAGCTTATGAATGAATGAGAACTTTCTCTTTTGCAGAAAACTTTTTCTCTCTATAACCGTTACTGTTTGATTGAATATTCATCTTATTCTTGCTTAAATTTTGTCTAATTCTAGTACTATTCCGTTGCAAATCATAACCTAATTGATCAAACTAGATAATAGATCTTTACAAAAGGATTCCGTACCAAAATTTCCTCCCATGAAGAAATCAACTACAACTGAGTATGAAAGATCTTTTTCACGGAAGGTTCCTCTGGCCAAACTGTCATCTATGAAGAAATCATCCCCAACTCTTGAACCACTATTTCCTAATCCTTATAGTATGTCAGATAAGGAAATGAAGGACTATCTCTCAAGCCAAGGGTTCAAAAGAAGGAAGATTGGGAACATGAAAACTAACTCATTAAGGGTTGCAACTCTTCAAATGATTAATGAGAAAAAAGAAAGACTAAAGAGGTTAGAAGAAGAAATACTAAGCAAAAAGCCAAGATCTAGAGTACCTGCTCAAGATATGATGCTAAACTAGAAAGATCAAGAACTACTGGCTCCTGTTCTGCACAAGTACCCTGAATGGTTTGCTGAACCCTCTCAGTTGAAACTTCAAGAAGGATTAACCACTGCTGAATTAATCAGAGGGTGTCTACTCCAAAAGGCAAAGTTGATCAGAAGATAATTGCTTGGAAGTATGACAGTACGTGGAATATGTTCATGGTGAAAAGGATCTCAGGGCTAGTCCAATTCTCTATAGAGTACTCAACTCTTGTAAATGCCCTGGAGATTCATGATTTAAAAGAACTAGCTCAACTGGAACTAATCAATCATGTAGCTATGTTCAAGGGATATGAATTTGAAAACATACTCAAAATGTTCAGAAGAACTGACAATTTCAATTCATTAAAGAAAATATGCATGAGAAAAGATAAAGCTTTTGTTAATCCCCTTGAGAAGAAGAAGAAAATGCAAGCTGAAGAGGTTGTGTTTCCTGAGCTGAAGGTGAAACCAACTGCATCATTAAAGAGGAAAATGGTGTCTGGTACTCATTCCTCCACACCTATCTCAAATGTGTACTATGATGAGAAAACTTATGAGACGGTGATTGAAAGAAAGTGTGGAGGAAAGGAGGGAGCTGAAATAAGATTATTTAGTGGATATGAAGTAAGATTACTTGATGAATCATACATCCACTATATATATACCAGACACTTCAGAGAAATAAACAATAAATTGGGTGAACAAGATATGCACTTCTTTCTAAAGTGCATCAAGTTGCTAAAACTAGCTTATGATCGAATCAATGCTAAAAGAGACAAAAGAAAGAAAAAGAGGACACCATTGCAGCTTGGAAATATTGTCAAACTTGAGGTAGATGTAGGGGGAGCTTACTGATTCACAGAGATGGTCTTTCTACAATTTCCATTTGGGAGCCTATTTCACTGAAGAAGTTACCAATAGAAGCCATCTACAACATGAGCAAAATGAAAATACATGTGCTAAGTAGGGAGAGGATGTCAGAGGCAACAGATTTTGTGAACATGATCAAGGCTATCCTGGATCTAACTAAAGCTGCATTCTTATTACCTCCAAAAGACCCAACAAAATCCTCACAACATCAATCACCTCCCAAACATTGATGAAAAATAGGCTGTATAATCCTTAGGGGGAGTATTGTTGCACCTTAAAAGGATCATACATGCCAACTCAATGGGTGATTTGATGATTGCTTTGTTGGAATCCCTTAAGTCCAAGATGAAATGCGGATGAAGATTCTGCTAAGAAAAAGAACAAATGTTTTCTTCCGCATTTGTCAATGCGGAAGACAAAAAGCAAGTACGGACAAACATTTGTTATTCTGCATTGACAAATGCGGAAGACTAAAAGTTAATACGGACAAGACTTTGCTCATCCGCATTTGAAAAATGCGGATTACCGAACAAATGCGCAGAAGTATTTGTTCATCAGCATTAACCAATGCGGAAGACCAACATACTAATGTGGATGATCAATTGAAAAAATGCTAATCAAGTTAACTAATCCGCATTTCTCAATACGGATGAACAAGCAAAGATGCGGATCAAGACATAGACTAGTTATGATGTAATAGGTCAGGGGTAGTTTAGTCATTTTGCAAAAGGCATCTTGTCTGCCTATAAATAGAATAGATAACCTCGTACCTGAGGTGACGGCTGATAGACATAGAGAATTTTTGTTGTAATTATTCTCTGTAATCAATCAACTTTCATATATACAATACAAAAGCATTTATGAGTATTTGTCTTGCATTGAGTGTTCTATGATTGTTTGCTTCCGCCATTCAATCATTGACTTGATTATCATATTCGATTCATAGTAAGAATATCAATCTTACTCAACTCAATCAGCTAACCTGTTTACCAAAGCTTTCTTACCAGGAAGGTTTGAGTATCTATTTGAGTCAACTGGTCTTATTAATCATGTTGAAAACTTATTTGTCTTTACCAAAATGATAATAACTCTCCATCATTTTCATAAACAAATAAAAAATCAAACCGTCAAAATATTATGTATATAGTGTGTGTTTGTTAAGTGAAAAAGAAAACACAACATCAGAAAATTGCAAAAACAAAAGAGAAAATTATAAAATGAAAACACAAAAATATAGTTTAGTAGGTATATTTTTAGAATTGAATATGCATTTGCTATATGTGAGAAATTATAGTACATCAGTTTTAATCAGTTCCATACGTCACTTGATAATAAAGTCTTACGTGATCAGCTATATTTTACAAGCAAGATCATGTAATTATTCTGAATTAGTAGATCCTTGTGATTAAACTAAATCATCTAAGCATTTGTGTGTGTCCATCTTAGTTCTTATGAGTAGCATTGACTTTTCTGATTGATTGCTTGTAAGTTATAATCTCACACCTTGAAATAAATGTGTAACCATGAGATCTGTTTACAACATCTGTTCACTTCTCTATTATGAGTCATCATAGACCTGAAGTGATGAGGTATCCTTTATTGTAAGTCATTACAGATCTGAATATTCTCACCTGATGCTAAAGATGCCACTGCATAATCCTTTCTAAAGTTAAAATGGATGCCCTATGATTCTTTTGAATCATCTCTATCTATTTCTTTATGAAACAGATTTAGGGATTACCTAATGGCTTGTCCATGGTGGTTTTCTTGGAGATTATCAACTGGTTTAACCATGGTGATTCTCTCATTGACCTAAAACACACTTGTTCAGGATTTAATCATTGTCTATGACTATCCATAATGTCTTTATTTCAATGTGCTGATTATTAACTGATATGATCTTAGTGCAGGCATGTGATTCAATGTGTAGAATTTTATTCTGCTTTATTTTGATTTTTGCATGATTTTATGTGTGCAGGCATGTTAATAATGACTGGTTTTACTTCAACTTCCAACTTTTGTAAACTTCTAAGTTTGAAAACATAAAAGTTTAGGGGGAGTGAAGATGAAAAAGAGAATATCAAAATAAATGTTTGGATGAAAAAAGATGAAGCCAAAGAATTCAAGCTAGTGTGTGTTTGATATGTTTATAAATGAACCTAAAATTAATAACTTTCAAATTGTTTTAAAATGTGGAAAAGCTTCTCGCAAAGAATTGAGAGTGTTTATTTTTATGAAATTTTGAGACTAAAATGACGAGAAATTAATTAATAATAAAAATGTCAAAAAGTCAAAATTTAGTCAAAAAGTCAAAGTTTTTGTCAAATAGTCAAAGTCTGTGTCATTATTCAAAGTTTGACCAAAGTTTGAATTTTTTTACGAAGAACAGTGAAATTGATCAAAATTAGGGTTTGAATGAATTTTGTGTGAAAAATTTGTCAATTGTTAGACATATGGATGTCTCATGCGTCTAAACAGTGTCCATAAGTCTAAGTTTAGACTCATGATGAATTTTCAATTTTATGATAAGTGTTGGATGTTTTGAGTTATCCTCATGCGCCTAAACAGCGGTCATAAGTCTGAAATTCTTGGTTAAGTGTTAGGTGTTTTGTACAAGCTCATGCGCCTAAACAGTACCAGACATCTCATATTGTAAATAAAACAAAGTGTTAGGCGTATCATTCTAGGTCATGCGCTTGAACAATGCTCATGCTCCTAAACAGTGTTCATGTGCCTAAATAGTGCAAATGTGCCTTAAGTCCTTGAACAAAATTTGACCAAGTGCAACTCATGCGTCTAAGGTTCAAACGCCTAAACAGGGGTAATACGCTTGCACAGTGGTAATACGTCTAAACCTCATAAGTCTAAACAGTGGTCATGCGCCTAAATAGTTGTAATACGTCTAAGAGTTTTTACACTTATATAAATCCAACACTTGCATAGATTTCATTTCATTCGAACATTTCACTCATATTCACTTTGTTCTTACTCTTAGTTCCAACTCACTCAAATACTCACTGATTACTTGTTTTTAAGATTGATCGATTCTCTAAGGTAATATCAGTGAATGCGACCAACAGATTGAGATTATATCATCAAATCAGTGTGTATTATCATCAAAATCAATCGACGTTTGAACCCGATTTAGGCATTTGAACCCTAAAAACCTTGAATAAATTTGAATTTGTTGGTTCATTGTGATTGTTTGTTAACAATAGAGCCTGAAATTGTTAATAATAATGGATTGCAAACAGATTAACATCATCAAATCCAAATCTTCATCATAAAAAGTTTTGATGATTCAATAGTCATCAGAATAAAAATAATAATAAAAAATATTCTTAAAATGAATGGACACTTCAATTTTTCAAACTAAACTTATCTGTTTTTCATTAAAACTCAACTTGTATATTCAAATCATCTAGAAACAAATCACTTAATTGATTCTATATCTTAAAATTTGATTAATTTATTAAAACAGTAAGTTCAAATCTTTGAATTTTTTAAAATGATCAAATTTTAAAATATAAAATTTTATTAAGTGAACATAAAAGTGATTGAAAGAATTATACATTTTTACAAATTGATAAAAACTTAAATGAGTATAAATCTTTCAAACTAATTCATGTTTCTTTGTCATTGACAGATGAATTCTTAAAAGTTTGAGCCTAAGCATAATGTTGCTGCTTTTCTTAATGAAAAAGTTAGAGAAGCTGATGGAGATGAAGAAATGATCAGATTTCTTCTAAGGACTAAATATGTTTATGCTATGTGTGCTAGACCGGCCATATATGAGAGGCTGGTCAAGAAGTTTTGGAGAATTGCTGAAGTTGAATTAGATGACAACAGAAGAAAAGTTTTAAGAGGATTCATCACTAATGACCAAATGATTGAAGTATTTGAAGATTCTATAAGATTTGCTTGAAGACTGGGTGAAAATGATGATCAAGATTTATCTGAATATACTTTTAATGAGTGTAGAGAGACTTTTATGTAGATGGGTCACCCAGATAACTTCCCAAAGAAGCAATTCTTTAGAGCAAGAGTCTACAATCACTAGAAGCTGCTCTGCTATATATTTCAGCACTGTATGTCAAAGAGAAGTGCAAGATGGAACTCATTTCCAGTAGACATTGGATCTCCCATAGTAGCCATAGCCACTAATAGAAGATTTAACATGGCTAAGTGGATTATGAATGGGATCATATTAAATTTGGAGAAAGCAAAGAGGAACAAGTACTTAATGTATCCTAGATTTATCCAATTGATCATAAATGAGGAATATCCAGACATTCATGCTTATGGAGTACAAGGTTATAGAATTGATTTAGAGCATATGCCTGAGGTTGTGTATAAGAGACTAGCAGTGATTATAGGAGCTGATAATGTACCTATGTTTGAGTATATGAGGAATGTAGCTAATGATATTGTTGATATTAATCAACAACACTTCCATTTGACTGAGGATGAGCTTGTGAATCCTAATGATCTTATTAAGGATGTTATGGAAGAAGTTGTTAAAGAATCTAAAGAAGAAGATGATGATGAAGATGATCATGATAATGAAAGTTCTTCTAATAATGATGATGATGACAATCAAGGTGGTGATCAAGGAGGTGAAATAGAAGGTAATAATGAAGAAACTATTCAAGAGATGGATAGTGAGCAAACAATTTCTGATCATAGAGATGGTAATGATGATGAAAGGAATGTTGATGATGTTGTTGATACATAAATGAATGATCAAAGAGATGATGATCATGTTGAAAATAAAGATGTTGAAAATGTTGATTTTAATCAAGCCTTTGATTTTGATACTTTATGGTCTGAGCCTATTATAGAGAATGTTATTTCTATTCTACAATCTCCAAGTCTAGAAGTTGTGATTGTGAAGGAGAAATAACAAGAGATGAAACAAACAACAGATGTTTGTATTCAAACTGAAATTGATGATGATTCTGATGAACTGGAAGAGTTAAAGATGAGATGAAGAACATCATGATGTCTGATCTTGAAGCTAATGATGAGGTTGAAGAAATTGAAAAGTCATAAAGAAATCAAAGAAGAAGAAAACCAACTCCTAAAGCTAAACAATTTGAACAAAACAACAAATCAAGTCAAATTAAACCTGTGAAGTTTGTGTCAGCATGAACTTTTGACATGAACACTATATCTGAAACAATATCAAAACCAAATATCAAATCTAACTCTGATTTGAAAACGGGTTCAGGTCCTATGTCTTCATCTGTTCAATATAGATTTGTATCTAAGGAGTTAAAGAAATGTGTGAATGTTCAAAAGCAAAATCCTAAAATTATAAAGACCAGACTCACACAACAAAACCAAAAGCTTAACCAGTCTACCCAAACACAAACAGCCCCTAAGATAGCATCTCAAAATTAAGAAATTGAGAGATTGAAGAATGAAAATGGCATGTTAAAAGCTAATGATGAGATGAAGAACATCATGATGTCTGATCTTGAAGACAAAGTAAAGAGAATGTTTGATGAGATAGAAAAGTTAAAAGAAAGTTTGAAAGAACCTAAAAAGGAAAGTCATGTAATGATTGTTGAGGAAGAAACTGTTCAAGAACCTCAAGAGACTGTAACTGAAATGTTTACTGAATCAGAAAAGGGGAAAATAAAGATGGATGAAGCTGAAACATCTTCAGATCATACCAAAATTCAAAAGACTAATGTCATAGTTGAGAATGTAGAAGAAACAGACATGCAACAAAGAATTGAAGCACTAGATGATATAGAGTCAGATTTACCAGATGAATGGTATGATGGAGACCTTAAGAAGACTAGTGAGAAGTTCCAAGAAACAGAAAAGATGTTTAACAAAATGATCATTCTAGATATGGATAATCCTCAATATCTAGAAATAACAAAAAGAACCAAAATATTGAATCCTTAGGAGATAATGTCAATGGAGTTAGTAAGAAGATCTCATGAAAATAGGAAAGAGCTTATGGATATGTTTCCAAATGTTGAAAAACAAGGATATAAAGTGTCTATTGATCAAAAACAACTTTGGAATAAAGCTAGATCAGCCAGATACCTTGTGAGAAATGTGCTAAAAATAGGACAATCAATATCAAAGTTGTTGAATGCCATCATTGTGCCTGATAAAACAAAGGAAGTGAAGATTATTGCATGGAAATATGATGAGATATTTTATGCTTTTCTGATCAAAAGAGTAAATGCAATTTGTGATGTCTATCATTTTTACTCCAGTATCATAGCATTACATGTGCAAGATCTGAAGGAATTACACAAGTTACCTCTTATTAATCCTACAAAGGCTGATAGAGGAGAAAACTTTGTGAAATTACTTGACAGGGAATAACTAGAATGCCTGCCTTTCTAAAAATTCGTTGTGATCAAGAAGACAAGAGTTATTTTGCTAAGTTGAAGAGGAAATCAAAGAAAGGAGAATCTAGTGAGCCTATTGAAGATTGTTTCTTAGAAACTTTCGGTGATAAGTACTTTGAGAAAGTAACTAATCATGGATTGAAAGTTATTGATGGTACTTAATCATCAAAACCAATTTTGAGATGGTTTTATGATTCATCCACTTTTCATATGAAGCTTGTGAGAAATTTAGATGATTGGGACAATGATATGATAAGTTTGTTTGGAGTTTGTGAACTCAAACTTCTTTATCCGTGTTATATTTCGTTCTTGTCCAATCAAAATTTTGAGTCATATCATCATGAGATGCAGAGAATGACAGTGACTATTATAAAAGTTATGAATGCTGGAATGGAGAAAGTCTCTTTAAGGAAGGCGATGACATATGCTAATATTGTGAAGAAAGACATTAAAGACATAGAGTTCATGAGAATTTCTAGCAAGGGAGTGTTAGAAATCTACACAAAAGAGAATCCAAAGCCAATAGAAATGTATGCAAATGTGGATATTGCAAGTTTGACAAAAGAAACATTGTTGGTGATGGAAGAAATAGAAATAAAGACAAATGACGATAAGCCTGAGCCAGGGATTTTAGCAAAGAAGTTCAAGTCTTCAATCAAGAAAGCTCTTTGAGAAATATAGCTATACAAAGAGAAGCCGATGTTCAAGATTAAAAAAGAACCAAAATATTCTTTTGCTGAAGACAAATGCAAATCTTAGGGGGAGTATTGTTGGAACCCTAGAAAGATTAGCATTTTAGTATTTAGATTAGTTTTGTCATAGTATAGGGACTTATTTGTAAATATATGTTCCTTTTGTTTCTTGTTATTAGTATAAATAGGATTATTTGTATTTGTGCAGAAAAAGACTATTAGATATTATTCTCTCTCAGTTGCACTTTGTAATCCTACTAATATCAATAGAAACTCTATGATATTTTTCTAATATTTGTTTGTGTTGATTACATTGTTCATATTATTGTCAATTGCCATATAACAATCACAGATCGACTAGATAGATTAGCATTTTAGTCATTAGATTAGTTTTGTCATAGTATAGGGACTTATTTGTAAATATATGTTCCTTTTGTTTTTTGTTATTAGTATAAATAGGATTATTTGTATTTGTGCAGAAAAAGAATGTTAGATATTATTCTCTCTCAATTGCACTTTGTAATCCTACTAATATCAATAGAAACTCTATGATTTTTTTCTAATATTTGTTTGTGCTGATTACATTGTTCAAATTATAGTCAATTGCCATATAACAATCACAGATCGATCCATTTGAACCTATCATATTTTATTGATTAATTCACTTTGGGATATGATCCACATTGGGATTCTTTTTAGATCTTATTTATAAGCACTATGTGCTTTGTTAATCTAGGTTTTTCCTTAACAAAAAGATGAGGAATTGATGTAATATTATCACCTTGTGTGTTTAGGTAATTACACACACACCACTTGGATGTGTTAATACTTACCCATACTTTAAGATGATAGCTTCATAGTAGAATATGAGTCTTAGTTCATCACATAAGCATGTATCATTCAATCCAACCTGAGCCTAGCTACACATAAAATAAGTCATTTTAGTCCTTATTATATGTAGAAAAGGCATTGTTCATGGGATAAGTAATGATATACAATCATTTTTCATTTGATTTTAAGGAAAATTCTTTGTTATTCATTATAAAGATTTCTTTTTTGTATTTTTCATGAATTTTTCAATGTTTTTGGCTTTTTGATATTCATAGTTAAAATTTAAAATACGTGTCAAGAATAATACTAAAGTTATAGTATTTTTAGTTTTTTAGTCAAGATTAACATACCAATTTGTACTAGGAATCCAAACCTATTAGGGTCATATGTCTTAGTAAATAAATCAGCTAGTTAAGTATTATTATGAACTTGAATCATATTTGGTTTACCTTTATGGTATCTAAATATGCGTTTGATAACATTGACATGAGATTCGTTCGAGACTTCCTGGATATTGTGCACATAAACAAAATCCAAACATAATGTTAGGTATATTTGACATAACATACATGAGATAACCACTCATAGATGGTAATGAGTTTGATTCATAGATTTTCCATCTCTGGTCCTAACTTCATTCTATATCTTCTAGAGTTATGATAAATTGACAATCTACAAGACATAACTTCTTAAACATAGAGTTAACATACTTTGACTTATATATGAAAATTCCATCATTTGTTTTCTTAACTTGCAATCCTAAGAAGAAAGTGAGTTCATCCATTGCACTCATCTAGAACTTAGAATGCATTTGTTGCAGAATTTTTTCTTTGTAGAGTAGAAGATGATATCGTCCATAAAAATTTTGACCAACAACGGTCACGCCCTTTTTTCTTGCAAAAGAGTCTAATTAATCTTTCCCCATTCATACCTGTGTTAAAGGTGAAATCATGATAATGTCTCATATCACTTCTATGGAGCATGATGTAGACCATACAAAGCTTTTCAAGCTTTTATACCCTATGAGAGAAAGCCTAGCTAGCAAATCCTGGTGGCTAATTAACATAGACCTCTTTTGTAATCTGTCCATACAAGAAAACACATTTAACATTCATTTTATAATCTAGTAAACTTCATGAAACAAGAGTATGCAAGAAAAGTATTCCAGCTTCAAGTCTGGCTACAAGTGCAAAGAATCATCATAATTAATTCTTTCGTCATGTGTGTATACTTGAGTAATCAACCATGCTTTATTCCTTGTAACAATCCATGTATCATTAGTTTTGTTCTTGTATAGCTATCTTTTTCAAATAGGATATTTTCCTTGGTGACATCTGGTAATTTTCCATTACCAAACTCTGTTAGTTCTGTTGGGTCTTGCATACACGTGTCGTGAGCACATACTAGTTTTCATGGAACGTTAGTGACTTAACCTGAATTAACAAAGATTATAAAATATTAATTTAATTAATAATATTGATTATTAAGTTGTGGTTATGTGATTTATGAATTTTAAATATTATTTGTAAATTTTACTTAATAACGTGACTACGTGTAATATCTATTTCATGAGTTTTGTCATTAGTTGAAAAATGTTTACGATTGTTATTTTTAATTAATAATACTTTTATTTCGTAGTTTAAATTTTTAAAAAATGCTAAAATGATTAACTTTTACAAAAGGTGATTAAAGAGGGTTTAAATGGAAAATTCTAATTAAGTACAGTAGAACAAAACCTAACCCTAGCCCCCTAACCCCCATGCGACGGCTGAATCCATCAAAACAACCCCATCCCCTTGAAAATTTTGATCCAAGAACACACTAGTTCATCCAATTTTGCTTAGTTCCAATCACTACAACGCATTAGCAAGTCCAATTCTTGATTACAATGTGGTTAAAGGTTAGATTTTGATTGATTTTTTTGTAGTTTTTGATTCATGAAGAACCCTAGTTCAATTAACATGATTAAACATGAAATTGATGTTGTTTGATGATAGTATGATGTTAGTTGTATTGCATTGATGTTAGTTTACATGAAATTCAAGGTTTTGATGTGTTGTTCATACCTTGCTATAAGTAGAAATTTTTATGTATGATATTTGGGAATTATGATGAATTGATGATGTTTGTCATGTCTAGATGATTTTTATAAACTTGATTAGGTATACATTTTATGAAGTCATGAATGAATTTGGTGTTAGATGGATTTTGGTTGTTACTTCCCTCAAAGAGAAACTTTATTTTCGTACATAATTGGATATTGTGAATTGGGCATGTTCATGATATTAGGATCATGTTATAATGCTTGTTAATGATGCCAAATATAGTATATTGTGTTGATTGAGTTGTATGGGTGCTTGATGCACTAGTTGGGAAATTTAGGTTTTTACGGAATAAAAATGATGATGGGTATGTTAGGAGATTATGGAACTATGTTTGGGGTTATGTGTGACAACCCTAAAAATAAGGTTAGGCAAATAAATAAATAAATAAAATTCTCATACATGTTACTCATTATTTGACTAACCCCTTATAAATTATATGTGTTTATGTGTGTGTGTATATATATATATATATATATATATATGTTGTACGTATGCATGCTTGCATGCATGCATGAAATTTACATGTGCATGCATCAAATACATAACTTTTTAACACCAAACATTATATGATCAAGTATCACAACTATGTAACATCAAATCATACACCAAATGGAATAAGATACAACCCAATTAAACACCATAATACATCAAAGGGAACTTGGCATCAAAACAAAACAAATCAAACCTTAAACACTTAAACCTCAATATGATCATAACCAAAGCTTTAAACCCGGTTCAATAGAGCAACTAAACAAACCGATTAAACATCCTAAACACTAGTTAATATTGCAATAATGTCATGGTGATTCACTAGCTGCTTTGGTCGACACCTATCCCCACCATGCCACCAAGCATAAGCAAAGGACTCCACCTCAAACTCTAAATGGCCGACTAATACTACCTATAATAACCACCTCATATCTCTAGACCTAGGACTCATCATGACCACCTCCACTATATCTCCACCTCTCGGCCGAGACACCACAACAACCATCACTCTCTTTCTCTCTCTCTCAAAAGCTCTCGGTCATAACCAAACACAACCATCACTCTCTCTCTCAAAACTCTCGGTCACCGCCAAACACAACCATCACTACTCTCTCGGTTCTCCCTATCAAACACATCCATGACCGTGAGTGCTCAACATCGGTTTGCAAGAGGATGATGATCTTGGAAGCTCAAAACAACCACTCAAGTCGAACCACCAATGAAAGAAGCTACAATTAGCTACCCTCACCCTCTCTCATTATCAAAATCAAGGTTTTAACTCTTAAACTAACTAAAATTATAAGTTCTATGTGTTTTAACAACACATATAATCAACCCTTGTGATGAAAACATGAAAATTTTTCATCAAACACTAAAAATATTTCATCTTATTCAGAAATTAATAAGAAATGTTTGAAAATCAAAAAAGTATGATAAATTGTGAAATTAAACAAAAAGACTATAAATAAGGGTTGAAATTATGCATAAACTTGATAAATTTGTTATACTACTTAAATGACTGTGATTGTGGGAATAACAATAGTAGATATATTAGAAATATTAAAGATTAAGGTTCTGCAAATTTTGGTACAATTATAATCAGTAAAGTAATTTATATAAATTATTTAAGTGTTTGGAAAAGAATTTCCTACTAGATGAACGGAACCTAGCAAGAAGATGGAAAAATTATATGTTGATTCTTATGATTTAAAGGGCTTGTATTAAACGTTTTGTGGCTTAATTCGAAGATATGCATAAGTTATGAATTTTAGAATTTTCTACAATTTGAAAATCAGGAAAAATACTTAAGCTATAAGATAAATCATGAAATATTTTTATAGGTACATGTGTCCCTAGTTTCTGAACTGAATGTAATATGTCTTTAGTGTCTTACACTTATATAATAGTTGGGTACTTAATGTAATGTAAATGTTTGGTTGTGATTATAATGTTTAATATTTCATTAATGAGTTGCTTAACGCATATTGACTTGATTATATAGGTTTGTGGTTGTTTGAATTAATATAAATAATGTAATGAAAATTAATTCATTCAAACTAAGTAATATGAAGTTATCATGCGAATGGCCCATGCTAATGGACCATACGTATGAACAACTTCATGCGAATGACTCAGTCGCACGACTGAACCAGGAGACTGGATCAGTCGTATGATTGTAACATGAGATTGGCTCAGTCGCACGACTGAACACTCAGTCATGCGAATGGATCAACCGCATGGCTCAATCGCACGACTGAACCATGCTAATGGTTCAGTCGCCCGAATGAGCAACCCTAACCTAT